>OZ007590.1:188606371-188884753 GCA_963931845.1 Maratus michaelseni
TATCATTATCAATAGAATTTATACGCACCACGTACTATGCAAAAAATTAGTTAAACTTAATAACGCAAACCAAAGCTGAAAACACATTTCTAGCAATTATCGCTCATAGACAGTACTGTAACCGAATTCTTTTGTGTATCCCTATAAATTAACGGAAAATATAATGCACACGATACTTTCAATAATAAGCCTCATATAGTGCATCTCAGTAAGGAATATAAATTTCATTATGTTTGAAATAGTGCAACATCATTAATATACACTGCAAACGATTTCCCCCCGTAAGCCATTATGTAACAGAATTCTTTTGTGTGACCCTGTAAATGAATAAGTGCTTTTCACCCAATATTCTACAGAAAGCATGTTTTAGTGCACTTCATAAATTCATATCAATTTCATTATGTTTTGAAATGGTGTAACATCATAAAAATGCACTTGAAACGATTTTTTTCCATTGACCGTAATGTAAAGGAATACTTTTGACTGTCCATGCAAACAAACTATAAATGCTACACACTTCATTTTCAATAGCGATCGTGCTATAGTAAACGTCAATAACATATAAAAATTGCAAGCAAACCCGAGTATATTTACGAGAGTTAGAGCACGGACAGACAGACAAACCGAATTCATAAAAACTTTTCAACTATGTTGGAAAGTTTTAAAAATGGTTGGCCTAGTATAAAGGTACTGTAGTATGATATCAAAGAATCCATCATCAAAGAATGAGCACTTTCTTTTCCCAAAATTTAAATTACGAAAAAGAGGGGGGGAGTAACATACACGGAATATTTCCGACCGCTGTATGTTATAGACATTTACGAGATGTAACCGAATTCTTTTGTGTATCCCTGTAAATGAACGGAAAATTCTATGCACACCATACTTCTCAATAAGCAACTTATAGTGCATCTCAGTAATGTATATAAATTTAATTATGTTTGAAGTGGTGTAAATCAATATGTAACAGAATTTTTTTTTTGTGTGACCCTGTAAATGAATAATAAGTGCTTTTCATCTATATTCTACAGAAAGCATGTTTTAGTACTAATACGCATGCTTTCGCTATGTTGACATCACACAATTCTTTTACTAGTTGTAATGTTATAAAAAAAATATATAAACCATAATAAATGACTTGTGCTAAAATATTAAATCATTTTACTCTAACTATAGGTTGCCTTTACGAACAAATAGAAAGTCAACAGAAAGAGTGTTTAAAAATATGTGAAATTGCGTTTCGACAACTAAAGAGTCAAAAGTAGACACTTGTAAACCAACAATATATTATACGCAAAATTATTCAACAACTGTTGAAAAACTTTTTTTTTTATTTTTCTATCAACTTTATTATACATGCGGCCATTCAATCGCTATTCGAACAAATTAAATGCATTTCTGCCAATTTATTTGGCGTACACTGAAAAAAAAAATGTTGATTTTACGGTATAATACTGGTATCCCAGCTGCCAGTATAATACCGTAAAAATAACAACAATAAACTATAAAATAAGCAGTAATACATTGCCGGGCATTCGCGGTAGCGTATTACTGCTTATTTTACTATTTATTACTGTTAATTTTACGGTATAATACTGACAGCTTGGTTGCTAATATTATAGTCATACATTCATCTACTAAAATTAGTACTTCAAAATTTTACCGGTCTGCCACCAACCAACTTCAAACTCAACAGTTATACGTACTCATTCGCAGTTATCCCAAAGTTATTATTCTAATTAAATGATAAAGCATTTCTATGTTGCATTGTAGTTGGAAATTAGGTTGCAAGTTAATAGCATTGCAAAAGGCGAAAAGGTATTCTGACGTAATAATTTCGGCAGAAAATCATCTGACCAACTAAGTTTTTGCTATATAACGAGGAAGTATTAATATTTAGAAATCATGTGTAGGTTACAAAGGTAACCTTATACGATCAGTCTAATAAAGAAAGTTGCTACAAAAGTGTAGAAGATTTATTTATTTCCTTTGAGAAATTGTTTTATGTAAAATTTAAGAAATTATTAAAATAAAAATAAATTTTAATAGATATTTTTGCTGGTATTTGTTTACAGACTAAGTTTCATTTGACATTTTTTTCCACTTAAAAAAGGTAAGAAATTTAGATTTTAAATGTTTTGAAAATGAAGACTTTTAAATGTAAAAAATAAATTAAAATAATGTAAATAGAAAAACTTACTTACTCTTGTGAGTTTAATTGAAAACAAAACAGAAAATATTGGGTTGTTCGGAAGTTCGTGCTGGTTGGGAAAATCAATTCGTACCGGAAAATTCTATCATTTAATTATTAAACATTGATTCCGATATCTAATGTCTAATAATTAACGGGCAGAATTTTCCGGTACGAATTGATTTTCCCAACTGGCACAAACTTTCCGGACATCCCAAGATATATTATATGCGTTCTAATAAATATTATATGCGCATTTCTAAAGTTCCCTTTAAAAGTTTAAACATGGAAGAAAATAATACGCCACAATGTAGCACACATTCCAAAAAATTTCTATACTCATTATTAATTAGAAAACTTATATCGGATTCAGCTAAAACTTTGCTATGAAGAATATTTTAACCCTTTATATCCTGAATTAATTTTCCGTGACGCATAAGGTGCTCAGAATCCTAGATTATTCCCACCAGTAACTTTTTATTGTAAACTTTGCCTTATTTAATGACAGCATTTTTGAGATTCAATTAGGCGAAAATTTCTGTTTTGAAAAACCGGTGGCAAAAGATTAAATATTCTGTAAAGGACGCTCGTCGCGAAGGGGTTAAAGTGGTACTTATAAGTACCGTCAGGATAAAAAGGGTTAAAATGGGAACATTAATATCTAGTTCATTTAAGTAATACATATAAATTCCGACCTTATGTGGACGCTTTTACATTCTTTTATTTAACTTAACTTAGTATTTGTATGTAAAGATGGAATTTTGTAATCGATTTTTCACTCAATTCTTTTTTAAAATTACTCTTTTATTATTTAATAGTCTAATATTAATTATTATTATACGTTGAGAAAACAATTTAGAAATCCTGAATAAATAGTTTAAATAATACTTCCTTTCTTTCCTGTTGTCGTATATTAAGATATATGCTAGACTTATAAAAATTGTGTACACAGTTATGTTTTCGATGACAATACAACATTTTGATTTTTTAGAACTTAATTACAATTTTATAAATTAATTTTAAGGCATTTTACCATTAAGTGGCCGCAGGTGATATATTTCTAATTATTCTTTATGGTTACAAATGTTTACCAGTTATGAAAACAATGGAGTTAATTATGCGGCAAGCCCTTTTCCAAAATATACCAACTGGCTGTTAAACTGTAACAACGAAATATTTTAAACACTAAAAGGTAAAAAATATAAATAAAAACGGCTGTCCTAATTCTTTTTTAAAATTATTCTTTCATCATTTAATAGTCTAATATTAATTATTATTATACGTTGAGAAAACAATTTAGAAATCCTGAATAAAAAGTTTAAATAATACTTCTTTTTCTTTCCTGCTGTCGCATCTTAACATACAAATAAAGCAAAAGAAAAAACATATATATATATATATATATATTTTTTAAATTTTCTACAGAGGGAGCTGATTCTATATTGGTTTATGTTTGTCTTTGTTGGTACAATAATATTCCTTGGTCAATCATCTTTTAAAACTTATTTTGGCAACATGTAATGATTTTCTCCAATTCATTGTCCGTGTTATGTGTTGACTCCTGTTTGGATCATGTATTCTATCTGGTAACTGTTGTTTTCTTTTCCATATATCCTTTTTAATCTTGTTGTATTTTGAACTTTATGATTATATTTCACAGTTTTATTCTCTTTTTTATGGGTAAGGTTTCTTTCCTTTTTAATATTGTTTTTATTTTTTGAACTTTATGATTTTTTCACAGTTTATTTCTCTATTTTGGTGTGGTAGTCCAAAATCATATTCTTTAGCAATGTTATGGTTAATATGATGATGAAACCACACATTTTATTTGTGGTAATTTAGGCATTTGGGACCTGGAGATTCTGTCTAACTTCCACAAATTTCAATTTTTCAATTTTTAATTTAATTCCTTCTTCTTCTTTTTTTTACTATGTATATGGAATCTATATTCAGAGTGTTGGGGAACACTATTGTTGTCAATTAATTATTACATTCTAATTCATAATTTCATAGTTTTTGTTGGTGTTTCGGTAATGTTTCATTAATGGTTATATATATATATATATATATATATATATATATAAATAAATTCACTCGTTGTGCTTCCTATCAAGCGTAAATCAAAGCGGTGAATTTTCAATAATCGGGATCCACGTTAAATTAACAAAAATAACGGAATTTTTTTGAAACTACATGAATTGCAGATATGATATTAGGCGTGATTTTTATGATAAACATCGAATGTTTATAAATGAAAGGGTGTTTTTTTAAAACTATTTTTACCTTTATTTATAACAATAGTTAAAGCTCAAACTAAAGAAAGACAAACATACAATGAATTTCAGTTATGAAATTAGTCATGAGTTTTACGATTAACATTGAGTGCGTATAATAGAATGAGTTAAAAAAACTATTTTTACTTTTATTTATAACAATAGTTGAAGATCAAACTAAGAAAAGGACAAACAGAAAATGATTCGAACTTATAATAAAAATTCGTTAAGATTAAAGATGAATCAAATCATTAAAATGCACTTTAGGCAATGAACGACTAATAATGCACATGATTCTTTAGTATGGGTTGGGTTGATTTATGACGGCCAATTAAAAACACGAGGGATATAGGCCCTAGGGGGGAGTGCCCTCCGTGGGGGTCTTTCTAAGGGATCATAACCCGTATTTATGGCAAGGTTCGAAGAAAACCACAGAAAACTCCGAACGGTTAGGTCGACGAGCGCGACAGGGATTTGAACCCAGCACCTCCCGTCTACCAGCTTTGAGAGCAGAACCTCTCAGCCACTGGTGGGGCGATTCTTTAGTATGATTCTGCATATACTCAAATTACTATTTTCAATAGAGAACACATTGCAATCGACCTTATTAACATATCTAAATTTCAGGTCGTTAAAAGCTTTTTCACTTAAATTAGATCATGAAAATACAGATGAATAGGCAAACAAACTGACAGACTATTTGAACTTTTAAATTTGTCAAATAGTATATAAAACTTCGCTGTGTTTTAAAACTCATACCGTCTTTAAAACCCTTTTCTGTCAAAAATACTTTGTAATACAGGAGTCTCAAAAATATAGTTATAAGCTTTAAGAGGAGGTAAAGTAATAGAAAAACAATATTTGTATAGGAAACTAGGGTTGCATTTTGCTTATTCCCCCAAAATTACTTCAATTCAAACTCAGATTTTTGTAGAAAATTTTAAAAGTAAAGGAGATATTTTAACTAAATTTGCAGCAGACATACTTTCTTTGTCTAAAATGTAAGGAAAAAAGTGGAAGAAGTTGCCATCCAAACAGTGCTAAGCTAGATGCTTCAGAATGTAATTCACATTACACACCGAATGACAGATTGAATCATTATGTTCTTCCTACCTTTTCCTAATTGCCCCGCGTTACACTCAAATCAATCTAAGTCTATTGCAAAATTCATTGCAATACCTTCATTATTGTTAAAGCTGCAAACAAGAAACCGAGTTTGAATTAAAGTGAAAGACCTGAGAAACCCTGTATTTTAAATTGAATAAATGGATTGCGCCTTATACTTTCCTATACAAAAATTGTTGTTGCATCGAACTCTGCCTCTTCTCAAAGCTTGCACCTATATTTTGAGACACCCTGTATATTTATACACAGAATTTGCAATAATCTGATCAAAATTTCTAATGTTAAATCAGGTTTATGTTGCATAAATAAGCACATACAAATGTCTTTATATATATATATATATTTATTGAATATTTCAATTCAAACTATTTTTAAACTATTTCGGATTCTTTCAATAATAAGAAAAAATAATAATTGTACAGTCATGTTAAAGATAAGTTTTTTTCTCCACTCAAAATTAAATATCGTTAAAAAATAGAAAAAAACTGTCGCAACCATTTCAAAAAATAATTAAATATTTTCAGTATCTCTAAAAAGGTAATTTTTTTTAAAAAGGTAAAAACGTTGAAAAATTTTCATATATATATTTTTTTTATTTCATATGAAATTCTTCACCTGCACAATTCTGATGAAGGATAAAACTAAATATTTAATGAAAATTAATTAATTTTAATTTTAAAATACTAATTTCATTAGCTGTTTTTAAGAATTACACTGAGAGTCGTCTATTATTCTTATTAATTACTTATAGATTAAAATAAGTTAAGAATTTTGCTTTTGAATAACGCATGTTTTTCGTTAAGTTATTATATTTATTAATGTTTTTCACCTGTAAAAATTCTATTGATTTTATTATTAATTATTTCTATAATTTATAACACGTATTTTATTATTAGATAGAGATTCATAAAAGAAATTGTTGCGCTTCCCTTGATATATATATATATATACGCATGTTTATCGTGTAATGTAACGGAATACCATATATATATACAGTCGAACCCCGTTAATACGCGAATGAAGGGATCATTCAAAATTCGCGTATTAAACGGGGTTCGCGTATTGACCAAAGTTCGCGAACTTTCGTCCAATCGTCCATCTAATAACACTGTATACGTATAAAACACATTTTTATGATAATTTTAAGTGTTTTTAAGCCTTAGAATGACATTTTATTTGTTTTAATTATTATGTATTTATTTAGCAGTAGCGTTCGAAAGTTTGAAATTCAAATAAGGATTACTGTCGTAAGTAAAAATCCCGTAAGGCTTTTCAAAATTAGATTTATTAAGTACGACATATAAAATTGAACTAAACCAACACAAAAAATTCTGCCAACTGAAACTAATGTTTTCAAATTTTAAATTCTTGTTAGTTATACAGTATACAAATAAAGAACAGTGTCGATAATAGTAAAAAGTCAATATAGAAAAAAGTAAAAAATATCTTAAAAAGTTAATAAAGTCAATAATGACATCACAATTAATTTTTGGCAGTCTAGCTATCTATTTTGACCTATTTGACTTGCGGCCGCGACTTCAGCATGATGTTTGCAGTTCTATTCAGATGATGATAAAGTTCGCTCGTCGAGGGCCCTTCGTCCAGCGATGATGCATACTGTCTGAGAAGACTGAACGCCTCCGTAACTTTGGAGAATCGGTGTGGGGCCAGGGCTCAAGTTCATCCCCTGCTTCCTCCTTCTCCGTTTTACTAATGACAGTTACATTGACGACGATTTCATTTAGATTTCTGAACTCGGATGTGACTACATCTTTTTCGGTATTGATGAACGTGTCTAAATCGACATAATCTTCCCTTACAGTTTTTTGTGCGCTCTGCCAATCTTCTTCAACATCAGGGCGCGAGATCGGATCTTCAACAATGACTTCCTCGCTACTTCTGAAGCCCGCTTTTCAGAAACAATTTCCAATCGTCATTGGTGTGACACTCTCCCATTCTGCGGTAAGCATGTGCATAGCATCAAAGATTGTAATAGGACGACACTCGCAGCAAGAAGGGTTATTGCCGTGTTCCATTTGGTGAAAGTATCGTCTTACTACGCGAGTCATGTCATTTACCTTGGCACTGTTAATGACTCCTTGGTCCATTGGCTGGGTCACACTAGTCGAATTTGGAGGTAAAAATTAAACTTGGACATTCTTAAAGCTTTCGATATCCTTCGGATGTACAGGGCACTAGTCCACAAACAATTACATATGGCGAGATTCTTTTCCCATACGCGCGCTGGTCAAAATCAGGAAGCCATGTTGAAAAAAGGTATCCGGTCATCCACACTTTGCGCTGACTTTCATACATACAGGGGAGATTTTTGACATTTTTAGAACATTGTGGGTTGCGTTTTCCTTGACTTCGTTTTCCTTTCCTCGACTTCCTTTAACTTGTCTGATCCATAAGAGTTTGCACCAACCAAAACGCTCTTTACCCCCATGACATATTGTTTCTTTCACGGTCATTGTTTTGTTGGGTGTCAGTTTGTAAAAGAGTCCAAATTCGTCCAAGTTGTAAATATCATGGCTGGAGTAGTTCTTTACAAGCTGCAGAAGTACATTTGTCATCCAACAATCGACGTCTACATTGTTGACAGCACTTCACACTTGTATGAATTTTATTCCTGGGAAAGGTTTAAATTCATATTTTCAGAAGAGCAATTAATGGTTGCATTAAATTTGGATAGAAAATGCATTCCCAGTTCAAAGACTTGTCGTAATGCTTGGAACAATTTCCTTCTAAATCTTTCTCTGTTATGAACCAGGTTGCATTCGCGTATTAAAAGTAGGTTTCTCTTTTCAAGGGGCAGACAAAATTTTGCGTCTTAAGCGGGTTCACTTATTAACCGTTCGCGTATTAAGAGAGGTATTTTTACACACATAAGATAGGCGTTTTTCAAGGGACCTAGGAAAATTCGCGTCTTAAACGGTTTCGCGTATTAAGCGGGGCGCGTATTAACGGGGTTCGACTGTATATATATATACATATATATATATATATATATATATATATATATATATATAATATATTAAATAAAGAATACATTTTTATAAGTATCCAAAGTTTATCTTAAAAATCGCGCCTAATTTCATGACCGCAATTCATATTGTTCCATAACATTTCCGTTACAATACGTGAATTTGCTGTGGGCCCCGCTCATGGAAAAATCGCCGTTTTGTAATGCTTTGCTGATAGCGTAAACTAGTGAATTTGTTAAAAATAATTAATTTTTCTTCAAGTTCTTTTTAAAATGTGTCAACAGAAAAGAAAAAAAATCAGTATTTAAATTATCTATTCGGGATTTATAAATTGTATTCTAAGTATAATAACAATTTAATTAATATTAATCTATTACTTGTTAATTAAGTTGTAATATGAAAATATCGTTTTGTCATCGGGAACACACAACTCTGCACAATTTCAAGAACTCCAACACATCAGGTAGAAGGTGAAAAATTAATTTAATGTTTACATATATGAAACAAGTTAAGTCAAATAAAAGCGTGTAATAAGAACTCAATTTTAAATTTAAGAATAACATCAAAAAATTATTGAGATCAAGAAAGAAACGTTTGATGAAAGTGAGGGGTAGAATTATACAGTTTGGACCAGAAACTCATACTTTAAAGGCTAAACTATCGAAGAGGCTCAAAACTTAAAAGAAATGGCTGGAAATAAAATCTTTTAAACCAGTATTTAAGATTAAATATGGCTAGAATACAACTTCAAGTGTTTTCACTAAAGTCTTGAAAACTTCACTTAGATCTCTAACGCTGCGTAGGATACGTGATCCTAAAACAAACTCTGTTCTAGATATGCTGCAAATATCCAACTATCCCAGTCGAAATCTCGCATTTTGTAACACCCAAAAAGCCACGTGCTAAATCTCATTATCAGACTGAGTGAATAGCCAAAAACACCCCAATTCTGATAGCTCATTCACAATATCAGAAACTTGTTTGGCAGGATATAGGAACATTCAAGCATGCTCACGGTGTTAGATACTGAAAACTAGACGTTCTCATTTAAGGGAAACGTCTGAAGAAGGCCTTTATAAGTCACACATGAATGCCCCGTTATAAAATAAGCAATTTTTCTGGTGTCAAATTTCCCGCGCTAACATTCAAATTATGTACTGATGGAAAATGTTTATTAGGAAATCTAAAAAGTTTGGCTGCTTGGTTTGTAACGTTATCGATATATTTTGTTGATGAGAGCTAAACAGATAAATTTAATAATAGATAATTTCTCTATTTAAAGTGTAATCCGACCCAGAACGAACATCCAACTTTGAGCCGGTATTCGAATCCAACACCTTTTGTCTAGTAGCGCTTGTGGAGAAGTGACACTCCAGTATCGAATTTTTGATCAAACGAATTAATTTTCTTGATATTCTTGATCAGAACTACGACGATGTTAAGTTTCAATCACACTTACTGTCTTATGATCTGAAATATATGCTATTGTGTCTGACATGGTACCAACCAGTCTTTCCCGTAGCAAGTAGGTTTTTTTTTATGACCAAACAGAATCCGAAAATGCAAGTAACACGCTGAACAATTGGTGAGTAATCGCTGCTAATTATTTTAAAAAGTTTTTACCCAAGAACTGAGAACAACCATTTTCAGAGCGCTCTGATTGGTGGAATTCGAGCTGATATCTATCATAAGACATACAAACAGCGATAATGTCGTCATTGATGTATTTACGAGAGAATCTATTATTGAACTATCAAATGGTGTGTTTGCGACCGTTTTCATCTCGGAAAACCTGTTTATGAGGAAGTATCTGATATTGTCTATGTGCAGGATAATACGTGTGATCGACGCTTTATGCAGCAATGTAAAACAATTTTACAATTAAGACAAAGACAAACTGAAAATGAGCAAAATGAAAATGAGAGTAATACTAGCGATAATTAGCGACAATGTTAGATTGCCATAATAACGCAGCCAGTTTATTTGATATCAGTATAGCACATCATAAAATGTCACAATTATAATCTACAAATCTTCTTTTAATTTGTCACATTAACTCACATGTAACAATTGCTTCGTCATTGTGACTGTCGCTTTATAACGATGTGACCAATCACGATATCATGCCAGCAGAAAATCACCATGTGGGTACAAAAATCATTGTTAAATAACAAAAATGTGGTGCGTAACGAGTGACAGTGAAACTCCAATTATCCAGACTAATGTGTTTAGAACGCAATCTGAATGGGCAAGAATATGGATGAATAGGGGTAATTCATAAAAAAGGGTTATGCTGTGAAAAATAAATTTTTGGAAATTTGTTTTTGTTTAATACAAAGGTATATTTTAATGTATTCAAACTATAATGTCTATTTTTTTATAAGAAGTTTTTTACTATAAAAAAATAAAAATAAATGGTATTTACCATTTAGATGTGTACCAAATTTAATTGTTTTGCTACCGACATAAAATTATCCAAATAATGTCTTTGGAAATTCAAAATAAACATTAATTTTAACGATGGTTTAACCCTTTCCGGCACAGTGGTCCCACTCCGGGCACACCTAATTTTAATTCCAAACTTGCATTCGACATCAAGAATATCTAATAAAATTTTGTTTCTACACCGGAAGCTTAAAATAAGGAATTCTTATTTTCTAAAACAGTCGTTTGTAAATTCCGGTGTCCGTCAGTAATTTTTCATTTTACGAACAGACTTTGTCTGTGCCGGAAAGGGTTAAATAGGAATATAAAGGAAAATATATTTTTATGAACGAATACATAGAATTTGCATTTCGACAAGATTATTTTCCCTATTAAATTCATTTTTTTTATTTCCTGATATTGATCCGAATATTTGGCGATCTGAATGACTACAGTTCGGATTGTTGAAATTTTACTGTACAAATACAGAATAATAGCTTTATCATGCTAAAATATCACTTACGATTCATCGCAAAATGAGATATCACAGTGACTTGGATATAATGTATTTAACATGATGTATTCCACATGGATCTGACATAAGTCTTATGAAGACTAATTGGAGATATTTGTTGCTTACGTTGCACAGTAGCGAAATTTCCCCAAAAGCTGATTGGAACCTGGTAACAAAATTTGTACTCTTTCTATGTACAAATTTGAATAATTGTATATCACTGTCCATAAAATATGTTTAGCTCACATTTATTGCATAAAGTAAAGGTGTTACAGTTTATATTACCTGATATCGTGATATTGAATATTTAAAAACAATAATGATCTTCATTGTTCAAAAAGATACACTGAAACTTAATGTTATCTGGCGATACCTTTTAGTATTTTATGATGGACTATGTTTTAGGAAATTGGTTTCAGTGGGTTTAGATCGCAAGCATTTACGAATATTGGAAAACGCCTCCACATAATAAGCAATTTCATATTTTTATGAAAAATCTTTGGTATTTTACTGAATCCAATCGAATTAATAAATGAGAGAAACAGTTTGAATTCTTACCCTTACGATTCATTTTAATTGCTACTTTTTGCTATTTTGATAAAATACTGTTGTTTTATTATTCAGTCATTTTACACAATAAATACATGAAATGACTTGAATTTTGCGCTGTAGTTCATGAAATTGTTCTATATGGTAAACGTGAACGCTACATTTGATAAAATACAGACCTCCCAATTGTTTAGTGATGCGTCTCTTCATTCTGACTATTAGTTTGTTTTCAAATAAAACTCATAAAAACAGGAAAACAAATTCGTGTTCGGTTTACGGAAAATTTGATACTGTGGGATTCGAGAGAAGATAACAATTCCAGCCACAACACCCTTCTCGCACTTTGCTTGCCTCTCTGTTTTCACGGTGCACCATTATATTAGAAGACAATAAAGTGGACTTGTTTATTTATTTATTTTTTAAGCATCTATGGTAATATGGGTACATTGATATAATTATGCAGAATTATACAATCATTATCTTCACTTAAAATGCAATACAATTAGTAATTTTGGATGTATCTAGAACAGATTTACTTAAATATGTTCTAACTTTTAAGGAGAAATTCATTTTAAAAGTCAAAGAAGCCGAAAATTGAAATGTCTCTTGGAAAGTCTTGTATTAATCAATTCTGAGGTATACAAGGTGTTCCAAACTAAACTACACATTTCCGAGAGAGCTCTACAGAAAAAAACTATTCATCAGAATTTCAAATGAAATTTGGGAGTTGTCATAAGGAGATGATGGAATTTTTTTTTTCAGCAAAAAATGTTTGTTCGAAAAACTATTACATGTAGAGGGCATAAACTATCTTTATACAAAATATTTATAATTTACTCGTCTAATAAGAATATGACATGTTCAATATGATAGTTACCATTGTCTGCTATCATCCAGAATTGTAATATAGCATGGGCGATGGTTGATTGCCCCGTGTATGTGTCGGAATGTTACGCACAAGTCTATGTCATTTTTAAGGCTGGGTAGAGGTCTTATGGGATCATGGTAAGCAAAGTCTTCGAGAATCTGTCGTGCTCTAGAAAAAAAATCCTATCATTTCCTTACCTTACATTTCAAATTTCACAACTTTCTGATGAATGCTTTTTTTTTTTTGTATACCTCACGGAAATATGTAGCTTAATTTGGGGCACATTGTATACTAGATTAATCGATCTACCATTAGTTCAACTTTTTTGAAAGTTTTCATGAAACCATATAAAAATAAATTTTATTCTTCATGAAACATGTTAGAGCACTTTTCTTTACAAAACATTTTAAAATACGGGTATTTCGAAATATAGCATGTAATAGCAACAACACCTTGCTATTTATATAGGTTCATTCTAGATTTCAACACAGATTTACTACATTTTTTTTTTATTTTGTCGTCAAAAAGCCTAAAAAGCATTGAGTAAAGCTGGTAAAAAAATATGAATTTCACCTTTTAAAATATGCTTTCGAAAATATTTTCGTATGGTTTCGAAAACCTGGAATATTTTTCATACTCTTTTTAAGAATGAAAACAGAGATTGGGAATATATTTCACAAATAACAGTATCAGCTGTTGATATTTTAGAGGCAAGTAAAGGTCAAGAAAATATGCAAAATTGAGTAAATGTGTCTGTAAAAACATTAAAATATCGAGTATGACTTCTGTGAAATAATATTTTATTTTGGATACAAATGGAATATTTTTTACAGATAAAACTTATGCGTGTGTGCATAAGCCTTCGAGCGCGTGTATGTATGTGAGTATGCGTGTATTTTGAGAACTGAAAAATATTAATAAATAGCTATATTCTTTAGATAGCGAGTTTTTAAACAAATGATAGAATAAAATTACAGTTTCTCTCTTTAAAATAAAAGTAGTCGGATATGCCAATCCCAAAACTTTTTTCTATCTCATACATGTCGATACTTCAGAAAGCGTATTTTATTATTATTATTATTACACTTCAAGTTTTGTATCAATAAGTGTTTGTAACCCATGGAGGAGGGGGAGGAAATAAAAATTCTAATCAACGAGTAATATATAAAAAAAGCTAAAAAATTTTGCTAATTACAAATATGTAAGTTAAACTAGATTGGACAATTGGGTGATTCAATATATTTTTTTCCACAGCTACCGCATCCGTCCCGAAAATCGAACAAAATTCGCGATCACGGCACCACCTCCCAGCCAATTTTCTCCAAAATTTTTGTATAAACCTCGGCCTATTACATATTACATCTAAATATAAAATTTCGTCAAAAAATATCTATACTTTTTACATTTATACTACAAAAAATTGAGAAAATCACACAAAAATCGCTATCACAGCTCCCCTTTTTAGGGGAATGTCATTTTCAACTGGAACCTGACGTCCAAAGTGTCCCCTGAAGTCAAAAACATATATACGAGGTAAAGTCATTAAGTAAATCACAAAAGATAATTAAATAATAACTTACAATGATATTCACTTCAAAACTATTTTTATTTATCAACATATTCTCCACCAATATTTATGCATTTATATCACCGTTTTATCAGTGCTCCAACACCAGCTCATACAGTTCTTTGGGTTGCTGTCTCAGCCACATTAGTACTTCAAGTTGAACCTTTTCATCGTCTGTGAACATCATCTTGCTTCCAAGATGGTTTTTTAGTGGACTAAACAGATGAAAATCGCTTGGGGCTAAGTCGAAGCTGTATGGTAGATGTTGAAGAAGTTGCAAGATGATGTTCACAGATGATGAAAAGATTCAACTTGAAGTCCTAATGTATGTGAGACAGCAACCCAATGAATGTTATGCAGCTGGTGTTGGGGCACTGATAAAACGGTGATATACTTGCATAAATATTGGTGGAGAATATGTTGAGAAATAAAAATTGTTTTGAAGTGAATATCATTGTAAGTTATTATTTAATTATCTTTTGTGACTTACTTGGTATAAGTTCTATGCATAACTTCGTAAACTTTCCGATGATAAAATAATGGAAATGGCTGACTCCTAAAAAATGTTAATCCTTCGAAAACCGGAAGTCGAAAAAAATTTTGATTACAATACTTTCTTCTATTATCATATTTTCCATCCTCTGCCTTTTTAAAAAAACAAACCATATTTCAAATCAGAAAATTTATTTAATTAAATGTGTCTCCTTTGTATGTGGTAGTCACCTAAAATTTATTTAATTTCATTAATTGAATAATTTTCTGGTCGATGCAAGTTCCCTCGCCCCCCCCCCCCTTTTTTTCTTTAAAGCCGGACGTTGGCATTACAGAGAAAAAAGTGAAAAAAAAAAAACTATTTTTGTAAACGCTTTGCTGAAAGAAAAAAACTAACATTTTTGTTGAAGAAAGAGATTTTTTGTATGAGGAATCAAATATTTTGTATGAAAAAGTATTTAATAGTCTGTAATTTTTCATATTATTTCTGTTGTCAATATCCCTTTTTCTAAGCAAATACAAAAAACTGAACGATGAGTGAGATACCGTATGAAATGATTTTGAACAGGCTTCTGACACACTCACATTTCGTTAAAACTTTTTTTTTCATTAAAATAGCAGTTAATTAAAAATTAAATCAACTTTGTTTTCATAAATGAAATGAAAGGTTTTCTCAAATCAGTGTTGCCACAAAAATGAAATACCGCATTATATCGTGTTCAACAATGATTATAAAAAAAATAAATAGTATAAAAACGATAAATGGGATGTCTCCGCACGTGTTTATTTTATATTTCTGATTTTGGATATTTCTAAATGATTATGATTTTAGATATTGCTAATATATTTTAGATATTGCTAAAAATATATTAGACTGCAGTGCGGAATTCTCGCACGGGCTCACTGGTATTTATTATTTCTGTTGTCAATATCCCTTTTTCTGTGTGTTTACAAAACGTACAACAATGGATGAGAAAAGGTTTTCGAAAGGATTTTGAATCATTTATCATTCGAAAGGTTTTTGAACCGACTTCTTTCATAGTACACTCACATTTCGTTAAAACAAGTTTTTTTTATTAAAAATTGCAATTAATTAAAAATTAAAACAGCATTGTTTTCATAAATGAAATGAAAGGTTTTTCTAAAATAAGAGTTGCCACAAAAATAAAATACCGCATTATATCATGCTCAACAATGATTGATTATTAACAAAAATATGTAGTACAAAAAAGATAAAGTGGGACGTCTCCGCACGTGTTTACTTTACATTTATGATTAAAAAGAAAAATTCAAATTCAAATGCTTTGGAAAAAAAAAAAAGACACCATCGATCAATCGAAGGAGTGGTATTTAAGGTGTAGCCTAAAAAGTATGCTCTGTTATACTAAATCAAACTGTATTTTATGCCTATTCAATTTATTTTTTTTTGTCCGATGTTTTTTTCCCAATGCGGATGACGTCATTCTGTAATGTAGTTAAAATACGATTTTTATATTTTATTTCTCGCACGTGCCTTTTGCTATCTTCAATCAGTTTTTACTGTGAGTTTGATGGAATAAATGAGATAATACTCAGGCTTGACTAATGTTGTTTGCAGATATTTTTATCCTTAGTTTTCCTTTAGATGTTTAAACGTGCATCTGAAAATATTACATATTATTAAATAAATATAAGATTGCAGTGTGAAATCCACGCACGGGTCCACTGGTGTTGCTTTAAATTGTTTCCTGGTTTCCTATGCAAAATTGTTTGTCTTCATATTTATTACCACTACTAAAGATTATACCAACAATTTTGAGATACCTTGTATAAATGAAAGATTTTATCATCAAAATGTACACTGCAAAAAAAAAAAAAAAAAAAAAAAAAAAAAAGTGTTGATTTTACAGTATAATACTGGCACTCCAGCTGCCAGTATTATACCGTAAAAGTAACAGTAAAATAAGCAGTAATACGCTACCGCGCTTGCGTATTACTGCTTATTTTATTGTTTATTACTGTTAATTTTATGGTATAATACTAGCAGCTGGGTTGCCAGTATTATACGGTAAAATCAACACTTTTTTTGCAGTGTAGCATTGAATTGTGATCTAAACTCAAAAACACCTGAATAACAAACGTATAAACGAAGCTGCATTGTTTTTTATTATTATTTATCTTGTATTATCCACTGCATTATAAAATCTCTTCTTATTTGATAATGGCAGTAAAGCACTTTAGAGAAATGATATATACTAAAATGATGACATATTACACTCAGACGCAATGCATCTTTTTTAACAAACTGCACCCTTCATCGCTGTATCTTTTTCAATTTATGAAGAAGAGTGTATACTTTTTTTTATGGATGTCATTTTTGGATATCAAGGGACATATTAAGGGGACAGGAAGAAAATTTTATACTGCATGGATGAAATAGAATCTCTCTCTCTCAATGGATAGGCAGAGGCGTTGTATGTCATTTGATACGAGAGAAAAATGCAGCTATCTGAAAGATTTCAATTTATTTTAAACAGTAACAATATTTTCTTGCTTTACTATAAAACATTCGTTTTAATTAGAATTGTAGAACATTAAGGGTTACAATAAATGCAACCAGCTTACATTTCATAACAATATAATGTATGATACAATATGTGTAAAAATGTTTTCCACTTTAAAAAAAGATTTTATAATTTTACATGCTGTTATTGTGTGCGTGGGAAAAGGGAATGTAGCATTAAATAGCACATTTGGAAATGACAACGCTACGCTGGTAGACATGAAAACATCGATATATAGTTCTTTAGTCACTCTTTAGAATGCAAATTTAATAAAAAATCACTTTCACATAAACGATTTGTTTATATTAACGACGATATAAATATTAATATCGTCGTATTTAAATATTATTATATTATAAACGATATATTTGTATTGCTGCTTGGAGTTTTTTTGACTGAATAAATGTGAATTGGAATTCTGGTCACCTATACAAGATTGCCTCGTCTTTATGTGTTATTATCATCACCAAAAGTTTATATTCATAATGTCTATAGTCGCAAAAATAATGGGAAAATTCTTTGTATTGGCTATATCTCGGCCAATGTTGGTAATTTTCGAACGAAATAAGCCAAATTGGCAAATATTACCTCACAATTTCCCTAATATTGCATAAATATTATCAAGAAATATACTACCCCACTTGATTCCAATATTTGCAGTGTACAAACAATATTGCAAAAATATTGGTATTTCAGTGCCAACATTTTCAATTTACAGCCAATATTAATGCAATAATCAGGATGCGTAGAAACATGCCATAATTTTTTAATAGAAATCTTCGCCTTATTTATCCATATAATCTATAAAACAAATTCTGTGAATAAAGAAAGCTCGCACTAATTCTGTAATTTAAATAGTAAATAGAAATTTTCTTACCTTAGGTAGTGGTAGAAGACTCCTTGGGAATTCCAAGGTGTGTGCGCACCTTGAATAATGGTATTACAGTGGAAATATTTATGCTGAGTGCCTTATTGGCGAAATATCACCCTTAAAAACAATATTGAATTGCGTCTAGGGTTTGAGACACCCTGTATAAATGAAAGGCTTTATCACCAGAAATTAAGGGATGAACTGTGATCTAAACTAAAAAACAAATGAATAAGAAACGCATAAGTGATGTTCCGCTGTTTTATTAATATTTATCTGCTATTACCCGCTGTTTTATATTAACTTCTTATTTCACAGTAAAAGCATTTTTAAATAATGATACATATCTACAGGGGTTGGACAAAAATATGGAAACCCCTCGTGAAATGCATGCTTTAACGTAGATATTGATTCCAGTCAAGCCTGTAGGTGCTGTTTTTGTATTTACCTACTAACGGCACCTATAAAAAAACTAACGCCACAGCTGCAATTCCAAAACCATTCATCAGTGATGCAAATGCCTGTAAGAGAAAAACATGGTTCTGAAGCCATAAAACCCGGACTATGGAGCAATGGAAGACAATCATTTGGTTAGATGAGTCTTGTTTCACAGTTTCCAACTTTTGGCCGAGTTTACGTCTGGCAAACGCCGTCCCAAGCCTACGACACAGACTGTTTGCTGCCAAGAGTAAAACATGGCGGGTGTTTGGTCATGATTTACACAGCCATATCGTGGTATTTCATGAGTCCCATGATTACTCTGCAAGGTAGCATTACTGGCAAGAATTATGTGACCATTTTGGCCGATCATGTCCATTCCATGGTACAATGTTTGTTCCTCAAAGGGGATGCTGTGTTCCAAGACAACAACGCCCCTGTTCACACATCTCTGATCATCCAGGACTGGTTTTGTGAGCATGAGGGTAATTTGTCGCATCTCCCCTGGCCACCACAGTCACCATATCTCAGTATTATTGAGCCTTTGTGGTCTATTTTGCAATGAAAGGTGCTTGATCACTATCCATCTCCATCATCGTTACCAGATCTTGCTTCTATTTTGCAGGAAGAATGGTATAAGATTCCCATTCCCCTGGGAACCATACAGGACCTGTATTTATTTATTCCGAGAAGACAGCTAGCTGTTTTGAATGCCGACGTCTTTTCTACACCCCGTTAGGCATGGTAATATGTTTTTTAGGTGTTTCCATATTTTTGTCCAACCACTGTATATTATAAAGGACAAACGTGTCCGTCTGTAACGCTGACGTCATTTTGCGAATGGCAACACTTGAGGATAAAATTTCGGTTTTGCGATATTTGCTACTGAAATTTTTTTAATTTCTAAACATCGCATATTTTTAATTTTTACACCGTTAAATAGGGAAAAAAAATCTACTTTCAAATGCAATTTGTGTGAAAACTGCATCGCAATTTATTCATTTATTATAGCATTTAAATTAAATTTTAAGCAGGATTTTTTTTTTCAACCCATCTCTCTCTCTATCGCTTTCAGACGATTACAAAATATTAATCTGTTTGCACTTTAAACAATATAAGAAGTTCAGCATTTGTTCCCATCTAATATTCAATAACAAAATAAAAAACTTCATTAAGCAATAAATAAAATAGTAAAAACTCAAATTCAACAGACATGTAAGTGAAACAAGCACTTAAAACCGCTGAAATTATCAGAATAAAAAAAAAACCCGCTGTAGATAATGAAATTTTTAGCGATTTCTTCGGCTATTAACTTCTGGCACGAGGTCAATACGAAATTATCGCTTTTAATAAATTTAGAAATTTTATTTGAATAAAAAACTGACATATTTCGTATAAAAATGCTCTTTGGTGTTGTTAGGGGACAACCTAAAAAATATTAAATGTAAAAATTCTATTACAGTTTCCAATAAAAGATATAAATGGTTTTCACATATATTCTCTATCCCGGGAAGCCCGGGTTGCACGCTCTAGTTAAAATAATGGCATATTACAGTCAGACAGAATGCATATTTTTTAACAAACTGCATCACTCTTCATCACTGTATCCTTTTCAATTTATGAGGAAGAGTATACACTTTTTTACACTCTTTTATTTAACTTAGCTTGGTTCATGTATGTATAAAGATGGAATTCTATAATTGACTTTTCACCCACTTCCTGATATACTAGAACAGAGTTGCCGTCTCCGGATTTTTGCACAACAGTAATTATTTAGAGAAAATGTTGTTCTGCTAAATCGCAAAATACTCTGATTAAATATAACAACATTTTCTGTACTAAATTACTGGTATCCAAAAAGCCGGAGACTTGGCAAGTCTGCTAGAATCATAAAAAAAAAATATGTACATAAGTGTATTTCCGATGACAATACAACATCTTAATATTTTTAGAACTTATTTTTACATAAATAAATTATTTTTAAGGCATTTTTCCGTTAGACGGACTCAGATAATAAATAAATCGACAATACGGTTACAGCAATAATGGAGTTAAGGAAGCGCCGATCACCAAACCACGCTCGTTATAATAGGTCAACTGAACCGCTGAAACAGACCATGGGGTCTGTTCACCCAGTCTGTGAAACTGCAACAATGAAATATTTTAAGCACTAAAAAGCAGAAAGCAAAATATAAATTAAAAAATATATAGGGTGCATCATTAAAAAAAAACACGCTTTTATCAATTAATAGGTTATTACTAACTAAATTATGATTATACGTTGAGAAAAACATTCAGAAATCCTGAACAGATAGTTTAAAAAATGCTTTTTTTTCTGTTGCCATATCTTAAAAAAGAAACAGAGAAAAAAAAATATTTTTAATAAACTAGAGGACCGTTCCTTTACGAGCTACACTAGCCAAAATTCTGTCCAGACTCCGCGATCTCTAAAAATACGCTAATTTGCTCTGTTTTAAAAAAGGAAAAAATAAAGCTCCAAATATAGAAACTCAATACCCGTTTGAAGATAAATTAAAGCGCTTTAACATTACCTGCTTTCCCCTCTACGAAAAATAGAAGAAAGTATAACCTACCGCGAACGTAAGCAGTCTCCTAAAGTTGATTTTTTGAACCTCTTAAATTAAACTCTTTTTTTTCTGATAATGAATACAGCTCTGTAAAAACTAATCTGTTCACTGCCGAGTATACTCGTTCAGTTGAAAGCATAGGGGTCAGATGATTTAGTTTATATGGATGGGGTTACGCGTCGATAACATGGAAACACGTAACACAAATGCTGAGTATACTCGTCAATAGTGAGTACACAAGTTTATAAAATTATATCCCATTATTTAATCTGTTCCATGAAGATTGGCAAGTGTACTCATCCATGGCAGTGAACAAGTTAATGGAGATTATTAAAAAATCGTGCGCGCGCGCGTGTGTATGTGTGTGTGTGTGTGGGGGGGGGATATATCCAGACCAGTCATAAGAAAAAAATGCAAATCATTGAAAATTTTTAGGTAAATTAGTTGTCGTATAATTACGTCTATATACAGGGTGCAAAGTGTTATCTATCGCCAACCTTTAATTTCTCAACCGTTGGTTGTAGACATATAGTTCCAATCACAAAAGCATTTAAAATGAAGTAAATATTCATGTTGTGGCGTTAATTAAAGTAAAAAACCAATTTTATAAAAATTACGAAATCTAACTTTTAATACGGTCCCCCGGTCCCTATAGTTATATTTATTAAATGTTTGCACATATCATAACAAATACAACGCAAAAAGTTTGACTTCTGTACGACAAAAATTGACACAGTTATTAAATTTCAAAGTTTGAGATTTTTTCACATGATTTTGTCTTTTATTCAGGGATCAGTTAAAAAATGAATTAGAGTAATACGAGATCGAAATCAGTGTACAATATCCTTTTTACGTCAAAACTACCTTTAGCCGGTATCGCTAAATCGGTGTATCACCAAAGAGGGTTATTTCATTTAAAAATTTGAGCTGACTTTGAGGGGTCGTATACAAAACGAAGAATGAAATATTGAAATTAAACAGAAAAATAAATATCAATTTATTATCATATTAGAAAATGGTCTACTATAAAAAACGAATACATCAAATACCGGAATCTACTAGAGATACTGCTTAAAGTGTTTTTCATTGGTGACAATGCACAATTGAAAGCGCGACAGTACTGTGTCCTGGACACGTTAGAGCATAGCAGGCAAAACCACCTTTAACCGGTATCGCTAAAACCGGGTATCACCAAAGAGGTTTTTTTCATCTAAAAATTTAAGGTAACTTTTAGGGGTCAAACAACATTCAAAAGTCAAATTAGGCAGTGTTGAATTCAGGGGGTGGCCCGAGAGGGACATGGAAAATCTTCCCGGAAAATGTGAGATTTTGTGTTTTCAATGGTCAAAAAGTGCAATTTCTCCCCGGAACTCTATAATGTCCCCCCCCGCTGGAGAAAATTGTCTGAATTCAACACTGAAAGTAGGTATTGTTTGTTATCGGAAAATAAAACCTTCCGCTCTTTTGCGATGCGTCCAGTCTGTTTTGATTTTATCAAAATAGGGTTGAGTCGAGTTTGTTTAGCTGTGTTTGGCTGAGTGCCAATCTTAGTGACCACCTACAAGAGAACGCAAACTAGAACTTCGAAAATACTCATATCAGCGTAACACCCCTTTCGATTGTAGAATCGTCCCAGAGTGCTAAGCGCGGTTTTCAAAAACGATCAATAGAATGAACATCAGTAAAATAAAATATACTTACTAAAAACTTGATAAATGGCAGCGGAATGCAAATGACCAACCAAAATATAACGAGCATGAAAATCAAGATTTTGCAAATTACAATAGTACCGCAGCACAACGCGTTCAGGATAAAGCACGAGCCACTAGCAGTGGATATGTTAGTCAGCGCAGAGATTGTGATGGGAGACTATACGTACACGCAATATACCGAAATGATACTTATTTATGGTGAATGTCAAAGGAATGCCAGAGCGGCTGCGAGGGTTTATTCAGAGCGTTTTCCTAGAGATCCACATCCAACGCATGAAACAATAACTCATACATTGCACCGTTTTAGAGAGACCGGCTCTGTTGCACCACGACCCAGAACAAGTAGACGCGCAAGGTGCAATGTTCGAGTGACACCGGAGGAGTGCTGGCAGTCGCACTTTTAAATCTACAAATGAGCACGGCGGAAATAAGCGAGGCATGTGGATACACGCGTCAGCGTCTCTGGCAGTTATTACATGCACATGGTGCTTTTCCATACTATCCAACACTGGTGCAAGCATTGATGTTGGGTGACCACGAAAGACGGTTTGATTACTGTAATTTCATGCTTAACACTATAGAGAAAAATCCATTGTTCCTTTGTGACATTCTGTGGACAGATGACGCAACGTTTACACGGAGTGGCATT
The DNA here is from genome assembly GCA_963931845.1 of Maratus michaelseni. NCBI lineage: Eukaryota > Metazoa > Arthropoda > Arachnida > Araneae > Salticidae > Maratus > Maratus michaelseni. The sequence continues at coordinate 188,630,160 of OZ007590.1, forward strand.
GTGAACGTGCAAAATGTGCATTACTGGTCTCTGGAAAATCCTCATATCGCTTGAACAGTACGACACCAGGTACGCTGGTCAACGAACGTGTGGTGCGGTATATGGGGGACTTAGATTGTTGGTCCCATCTTCTACGATGGAACCCTAACGGGCGAACTTTACCCGCACCTACTACAAAACACGGTACGTAACTGGTATGAAGAGCTACCTCTCCGAAATGAATGCCGGGTGTAGTTTCAACATGATGGGGCCCCGCCGCATAAAGCATCAAACGTCCGTGCGTATCTGGCCAAAGAATTCGGTCAACAGATAATTGGATATGGTGGTCCGGTAGAGTGGTCACTGCGTTCACCGGACTTGACTCCCATGGACTTCTACATCTGGGGATACGTCAAGGCACAGTTGTATGTGACTGAGCCTACTTCGCTGGTTGATCTGAAGCAACGCATCATCCTTGCTTGTCGCACAGTTACACCTGCTATGCTCCAACGTGTCCAGGACTCAGTACTGCCACGAATTCAATTGTGCATTGCCACCAATGGAGAGCACTTTGATCAGTATCTCTAGTAGATTCCGGTATTTGATGTATTTATTTTTTATAGTAGACCGTTTTCTAATCTATACTTAATATTATAAAGGAGTAAAGATTGTTTGTTTGTTTGTTTGTAGTGGGTAATCTCTGAAACTACCGAACAGATTTCAAAAGTGATTGTGGCAAATTGATGGTGACAACCCCTGCTCCAACATAGGCTATATTTTATGTCGGTGCCACTAACCCCAGGGGGTGCAGGAGCAAAAAACGTTCTAAAATTGCGATTTTTTAGCTATCAGACTGGCTATCAAGCCCTGAGAGCTTGCCAGCCGGTTCTGTATGTATGTATGTATGTACGTACGTAATGCGATAACTCTTCATAGAAATATCCGTTTTCCTTCAAATTTTGTTTATAGGTTCACTGTGTTAAGGCGCTTCCCTGATTAGTTTTCGGGATTGATTGGTTAAGTATAAAGGAGGGGAACAAGGGGCTAATTCCCCCCCTTTAATTTATATAAATGATTTTTTCATGCAATATTATTCCGTTTTCCTTCAAATTTTGTTTATAGGTTCATTGGGTTAAGACGCTTCCCTGATTACTTTTCGGGATTGATTTGTTAAGTATAAAGGGGGGAACGGGGGGCTAATCCCTCCTTAATTTATATAAATGGGTTTTTCAAGCAGAATTATTCCGTTTTCCTTCAAATTTTGTTTATAGGTTCACTGTGTTAAGACGCTTCCCTAATTAGTTTTCGGGATTGATTGGTTAAGTATAAAGGAGTGAACGGGGGTGCTAATCCCCCCCTTAATTTATATAAATGGGTTTTTCATGCAGAATTATCCATTTCCTTCAAATTTTGGTTATAGGTTCACTGTGTTAAGACGCTTCCCTAATTAGTTTTCGGGATTGATTGGTTAAGTATAAAGGGGGGAACGGGGGGATATTCCCCCTTATTTTATATAAATGGGTTTTTCATGCAGAATTATTCCGTTTTCCTTCAAATTTTGTTTATAGGTTCACTGTGTTAAGGCGCTTCCCTGATCAGTTTTCGGGATTGATTGGTTAAGTATAAAGGGGGGGGGGAACGGGGGGATAATCCCCCCTTAATTTATATAAATGGGGTTTTCATGCAGAATTATCCCATTTCCTTCAAATTTTGTTTATAGGTTCACTGTGTTAAGGCGTTTCCCTGATTAGTTTTCGGGATTGATTGGTTAAGTATAAAGGAGGGAACGGGGGGCATATCCCCCCTTATTTTATATAAATGGGTTTTTCATGCAGAATTATTCCGTTTTCCTTCAAATTTTGTTTAGAGGTTCACTGTGTTAAGGCGCTTCCCTGATTAGTTTTCGGGATTGATTGGTTAAGTATAAAGGGGGGGGGAACGGGGGGATAATCCCCCCCTTAATTTATATAAATGGGTTTTTCATGCAGAATTATCCCATTTCCTTCAAATTTTGTTTATAGGTTCACTGTGTTAAGGTGTTTCCCTGATTAGTTTTTCGGGATTGATTGGTTAAGTATAAAGGAGGGAACGGGGGCATATCCCCCCTTATTTTATATAAATGGGTTTTTGATGCAGAATTATTCCGTTTTCCTTCAAATTTTGTTTATAGGTTCACTGTGTTAAGGCGCTTCCCTGATTAGTTTTCGGGATTGATTGGTTAAGTATAAAGGGGGGGAACGGGGGGATAATCCCCCTTTAATTTATATAAATGGGTATTTCATCCAGAATTATTCTATTTGCTTCAAAATTTGTTTATAGGTTCATTGGGTTAAGACGCTTCCCTGATTAGTTTTCGGGATTGATTGATTAAGTATAATGGGGGGAATGGGGAGCTAATACCCCCTTAATTTATATAAATGGGTTTTTCATGCAGAATTATTCTATTTGCTTCAAAATTTGTTTATAGGTTCATTGGGTTAAGACGCTTCCCTCATTAGTTTTCGGGATTGATTGATTAAGTATAATGGGGGGAACGGGGGGCTAATACCCCCCTTAATTTATATAAATGGGTTTTTCATGCAGAATTATCACATTTCCTTCAAATTTTATTTATAGGTTCACTGAGTTAAGGCGCATCCCTGATTAGTTTTCGGGATTGATTGGTTAAGTATAAAAGAGGGAACGGAGGGCTAATACCCCCTTATTTTATATAAATGGGTTTTTCATGCAGAATTATTCCGTTTTCCTTCAAATTTTGTTTATGGGTTCACTGTGTTAAGGCGCTTCACTGATTAGTTTTTCGGGATTGATTGGTTAAGTATAAAGTGGGGGAACGGGGGATAACCCCCCTTAATTTATATAAATGGGTTTTTCATGCAGAATTATTCTATTTCTTCAAAATTTGTTTATAGGTTCATTGGGTTAAGACGCTTCCCTGAGTAGTTTTCGGGATTGATTGGTTAAGTATAAAGGGGGGGGGGGAACGGACGGGGCTAATCCCGCCTTAATTTATATAAATGGGTTTTTCATGCAGAATTATCCGATTTTCTTCAAATTTTGTATATATATTTATTGTAATTAGAGATTTACCTGATTAGTTTAAGGGGTTCATTAGTTAACTATGGGGGGGGGGGGGTAACGGGGGATGACCCCCCCTTAATATATTGTTTATTTCTTTATTTTTCGATGGGCTTATTTCAAATTCTTTGAAATAAGAGTATAATATACAATTAGTGTGAATAGCCTGTGAACTCAATGCCCTCAGTTTAACTGGGCAGTTTTATTTTTATTTTTTATACTGAAGGAGCTAGAAATTTGAAATTTGTCATTGTAGTTACTTATAAGATGTAAATGCTCTCTAAGAACAAAATAAAAAAGAAATTGAAATTTAGAAGGGTGAAATGAGCGAAAAGCGTTCTAAAAACAGTCTAAATTACAATTTCTATGAAATCTCTGGAACTACAGAACCGATTTCAAAAGTAATGGTGGCAAATTGATGGGGACAATCCCTACTCCAACATAGGCTATATTTTATGTCGGTGCCACTAACATCAATGGGGTGCAGGATCGAAAAATATTCGAAAATTGCGACTTTTTTATACTGAAGGGGCATGCAATTTGAAATTTAGCATTGTAGTTACTTATAAGATGTAAATGCTCTCTAAGAATAAATTAAAAAAAAAAATCGAAATTTAAATGGGTGAAATGAGCGAAAAGCGTTCTGAAGTCATTCTAAATTACAATTTCTATGGAATCTCTGGAACCACGGAACCGATTTCAAAAGTGATGGTGGCAAATTGGTGGTGACAATCCCTGCTCCAACAGCCTCTTTAATAAAAAACTATGCGTTGCTGATCACTGGGTTTTTCGCTAATTGTTGCACCAGATTAATCTCGGAAAATGAAACATTTGAAGTTACTGAAAAAAATGATAGCTCAAAAAGTATTTGTCAGAAAATTGTTAGACAAACTGCGTTTGAAAGGTAAAAATTTGTATTTTTCTTGATATAAATTTCAAATCTAATGATTATGCCGTTTTTCAAATATTGAATTTCAAAAATTACCAAATTTTCCAATGGAGTACCATAGCGAAACCTTCATGCGTAAAAAGATAATGAGAAGGGCGACGTGTCCTGACGTGTATATTGGCTATAGCACGAGTCACAAATTATAGTAGCCTTATTATTCTGTTAAAATATAAAAGTTATTTATGAAATGTCAATATTTTGTTTGATTAAAGGTTCGTTAAAAGAAATTGACCAGCGTAGCGGGCGTAGCTTGCTACTATGATAATAAATTGATATTTATTTTTCTGTTTAATTTCAATATTTCATTCTTCGCTTTGTATACGACCCCTTAAAGTCAGCTCAAGTTTTTAGATGAAACAACCCTCTTTGGTGATACACCGATTTAGCGATACCGGCTAAAGGTAGTTTTTCCATAAAAAAGGACATTGCACCCTGATTTCGATCTCGAATTACTCTAACTCATTTTTTAACTGATCCCCGAATAAAAGACAAAATCATGTGAAAAAATCTCAAACTTTGAAATTTAATAACTGTGTCAATTTTTGTCGTACAGAAGTCAAATTTTTTGAGTTGTATTTGTTATGATATGTGCAAACATTTACTAAATATAACTATAAAGACCGGGGGACCGTATAAAAAGTTAGATTTTGTAATTTTTATAAAATTGTTTTTTTCCTTAAATTAACGCCATAATATGAATATTTACCTCATTTTAAACGCTTTTGTAATTAGAACTATATGTCTACTACCAACGGTTGAGAAATTAAAGGTCGGCGATAGATAACATTTTGCACCCTGTATATTGTGTGTAAAAATACTTGAGAATACTTAACTTTTAATAATTTCTTTTGAAGTTAAAAATACGAAATAAGATGCAGTTTACTGAAATACAGGTTACTATACTATCAAGCTAAAAATGTAGTAAAGCATCTCGAATATCTTCTAAAAAAAATGAGCGGAAACATTAACTTATATATTTTTCAGAGAAAAGGATTGCCAATATTCGTGGTAAATCCACTTTCACATAAACGATTAGCTTCATTTGACTGAATCGTTCGTATGAGTAAAAAAACGAAAATCATAGATTTCTTTTCTCTTTTTGAAATCATGACATCGAAAGAAAATCACGATGCTTAAATAGAACACATTAAATGTTACAGATAAAGAAGATAAATTGCCTGAAATAAATTCTAAAGAGAAACACTTTTGATCATAATTAGGGGTACACAGTGTTTACAAGTATTTAAGAAAAAATGTTTAATTCTTTCAGGGGCAAAATTTTGTGTTTCCATAATGTTGAATTCACAACAGAGTTTCAGAAAAAAATAAAAAAATAAAAAATAAACTAAAGAAATGAAAATTTACAGCTTTTTTTCCCCCACTAAATTTATAAAAGTAAAACTTTGTTTAAATTTTCTGGTGCAAATCTTGATTAAAATTAAGCGATATAAAAATATCTCACAGTCCTTCAAGGGGTTAAGGCTTTAGAAATTTTACGTGTAAGGAAAGACAAACTATCCCATTGAAAATATCACAACACATTAAATATTCTGCATCTTCAGCAGTGCAATAAGTCAAATAATTCAATCTATATATATATTTCTCTGGCGCGGAAAAAGGGCTGAATTTCTAGATTATCGTTTGGCAACACAGTAGTTTCCTGAATCTCCAATATGGCGGCCAGCGAAAGAGCAGTGAAACGAGTGAAACTCAAACTAGAAAATTGTTAAAAATAAAATAACATGTGCGTAATCCAAAGCGTTTGAGACGATAACTCATTTTAATTATGAGTAATATCGTTAATTTCAAATGAATTCTCAACTCTTTTTTAGAATTTATTTATCAATTTCACTCACACGAAATCGGAGAGAATAAAAATATCAACTGTCTAGATCGCACCTGCTGCCATCTATTGCTGTCTTGGTGAAGTAAAAAATAATTTCTTTTGCAAATATCTATAATCAATTAGAACAGTTTTACGAAATTTAAACAATGGTTGATGATATATATAAACTATCTTCCTATCACGTAGTGTTCTTTTAATGAATTTAAGCCGTGGCAATAAGTTTTTAACTAATTGTGTTTTCAAGATCTTTTTTTCATAGTATTTAAATGATTTTTACACATTGGTAGCACCGATTAAATGCATTTTTAACTGTGTTTTCAAAGAAGTTTTCAATTATTTTTTACATTAAAAAATCGTCAATTTTATGGTGGTTTATGGTGGATTTATGGTAGTACTTATTCGGCTAGAATTGCTGCAAAAAAGAAAAGGGGCAAGTGAGCGAAGCGAACTGGGACCGCGTAGCGGTCTCTATGTGAAGTGCTTCGTAATTCACGGGGGTTGGCAAGCGTTAGTGAGTAGGGGGCTGAGCCTTCTAGTATTTTATATAACTCATTCGGTAATCAATGCTTAAATTCAGCATATAGTCGCTAGGAATTTTTGTTTCAGCATATAGGCGCTAGGTTATGTTCACCCATAGCATGAGTATAAATAATTAATCTGATTTTGATAATTATTTTATTAGAAAGGACATGTTTCTGGTGTGGTCCCTAGTAAGCTTTATTAGTATTAAATAATGGGCATGTTAATGGGTTTGTTTGCCAGTTCTTCGCACTGAGCTATATAGAAATACAGAAAAGTTAATCTTCAATGCATTTCCTGCGACTACCGCATGTAGTTTCTTAAAATATTGATGACATTTTTTCAAACGTTTTCGCATACTTTTAATCATTTTTGATTATTTCTACATCTTTTCTTATTTTATCAAGTAATAATTATAATTTTTTCACGTTTCTTCTTAAGCTCATATGAGATTTTATTTTAAAATTCTTTATTTTCCAATGAAATATTACTCTACTGTTGTTGAAATCCAATAAAAGCTGTATTTTTCTAAATTCTGTGCAAAATATAGCATCATCGGCCGAGTTTAAAAAAAAATCTAATAGAAAGGAGGAAATCAGTATTTTGGGCATTTTTTTGAATTCGCATTCTTTGGCATTTTGCATTCATATGCAGATCGCTGCATTAACCCTTTGATTGCACGTTGGGACGTCCCACTGGGCTATTTTTTATCATACTAATACCACTTTTTGAAAAATAATCTCTGACAGGATATTTTCAAGAGAAATCTACTGTAATAATTTTTTTTTGTAAATTGTGTTAATGTTGAATGTAAAAGTAGTCGGCCATCCTGGATCATAATCAAAGGGTTAAGTGTAACAGAATATGGAGTCAGCACGCCGTTCTATTATGATGCTCAGTAGTTCTTCTATGCTTAGTGATAAATAAAATTAGTCGTTGGGGGCCACCGTAATACTTACCCATCATGGATATGCATAATGTAAAATATTAAAATAAAAAATGTGTAAACTACTTATAAAATGCTTTGCAATTCGAATAAAATCGTGGCTTGATGACGTCATAAAATTTAAAGGCTCGATTACTAAATTGCTTAAAAGAAACATCCTTATAACTCCAAAAACAATAATCCTATTAACTAGTGGTTTATTGCATCTGATTAAGCGTCTCATTTCCAATTAAAATATATCTTTGAATTGACATTTGGATGAAATACAGGGTCATGAAAAATCGAAGACTGTTGAAAATAGGATTCCAAATATCTCAGCAACTTATTATTCCGATCGACTTCATGCTTTATGCAAAATTTATGGTTTTTTATTGTCTTTTATATTCACCTCTTAAAATAAACAATTTCGAAAATTTTTATGTACTTTTTATCAGAACGAATATTTTGAGAGTCCGAAAAAATAGTTCCGGATAATCGAGGTTACTGAAATTCAATAAGCTTCTTCCCATTATTACATACTAAGTACGTACCAAATTTCAAGTCTCTATCTCAACTTTTTCGGGTGATAGAGCGTTTACAGACACACAGACACACAGATATACAGACACACAGACGGACGGCAATTTTTTTTTTTCTAAAAATATGTTTTTCGGAATATCCAGTGTCTGAAACGTGTAAATCCGTCAAATTTTTTTTTTTCGATTTTCAAAACGATTACAAAACTTACACTAATATACTACGTATGATGGGCTAAGTAAAAAGGCTAAAGAACTGAACCGAAATAGAGCACACCAAAAATATAAAGAGAAGCATTAAAGTATTATCAAGACTTAATACACCAAACTGTAAAATTTAAACGAAGATTCAAGCTAACAGTTAGTAAATTGCAGTGTGTGTTAATAGTAACTGATAAAGGTTTATCTTAATAATTTTTAGACCAATGTCTTTATCTTAAAAAAAAAAAAAAAAACTTCAAAATGAAATTTAAAATGTGCGAATTATTTATAATTAGAAAATCAAATTGAATTATAAAGATTTGTTTTTTTATTGGGTATATGAAAATTTTGCGCAGCTTTAAGGAATTTTTATGATTTATCTTCCTATAAAAAAGTATTAATGATAAAAACAAGAAAAAAAAGGAAGTCTGGATGTTTTTGAGGCTGTTAATGAAAGAGTTCTATCGATGTGTAATAAGTAGCTTTTATTTAGATTTTTTCATTCCTTTGTCTATTATTTATTTATTTATTTTTTTTTTTGGAATGATAGATATTTTTTTGAAATTTGACCGATTTATGTGAAATTAGGAATTAACTATGGAATAACGAGCCTTTATTGAAATGAGTTATAATTTATGCAATACATTACCCTATGATTTGTGTTAAATTTGCAAAAAACATTTGGAAACCACACGACATTAAGAGGAATGCAATAAATACTTTGATAGCCAAGTTCAAGATTATTGCGAACGCCAGTTAATACTAAACCAATGACAGAGTTCTTTTCAAATTTCTTGTTTCCATTTCAATATTTTTAACTGATTTTTTTTTTATTTGCATAGGATATCTAAGGTCTATGTCTAACAGGGTATTTTCCTGTTTTTTCGATTTTAATTGCAGTTTTGTTTCTGAGGTCACTTTCACTTTTGGAACCGGTTTCAAAATTAAAAGTGTCCTTGAAGCCGTAAAAACTTGAAAAGTACGGAAATACCCGGTTAGATATCGACCTCAGATATCCTATGCAAAATAAATAAATAAATAAATAAATAAATAAAAAATAAAATAAAATAAAATAATTTTAAACTATTAAAATACAAACGAGACATTTGAAAATAACGCAGAAAGTAAAGAAAAGACCGAATCATAATCTTGAATGTGTCAGTCGCGCCTGTTGCAGGACTTAAATTTTCTAGACAAGTGTTCAAGAGAACAATTAATATAATTTGTTCATAAATAAAGGCTTAAAATGTTATTACACATGAGGCGTTGCGCACAACACAAGTTTCGAGAGCCAGCAGTGTAAATATATACACATCTATTATTATCATCTCATCAGTCTGTCAGTTTGTTTTGTAAAGCAAATTATTTCACAGTAATCAGAGGTGAACTGGACCTTGTAACAGGTTGCTACAGTCTTCCAGTAGAGTTCCCAGTCCCACGGACTCTAGCGTGATTCCCATTGAACACAGAGAGAACATGGGAGAATAACAAGTTTTTCTCATTCAGCTGTAAAAGAAGTTGCTTTTAAGTACAATTTTGTGTAATTTATGTATACTGAACGAGGAAAAAAAAATGTTTTTGACGGGATTGAGAAGACAAAAGATCCTGTAGAAGTGCAGGATTGCAATCCATAATATGAATGATAATAATTATCCAGGGCTTTGCAAATTTTTAAAATCTGTTAACCAGCAAAAAAATTCTAGTCAGTAAAAAATATTCCCGCCCCCTCCCACCTTTCCACGTCGTTGGTTTTCGAAAAGAAAAAAAAAATTCCTGAATTTATTGAAATAAAACAATAACAAGCATATCTTAGAATTATTAGTTACATGATTTAAAATAGTACGTAATTTATAAAAATATAATATAAACTAAGTTCTCCAATAAAACTTATCAAAATTACATATCTTTAAAAAATAAATAATGTAAAGTTTGATTTAACTGGTATGTTCGGGGAAATACTGATTGCCGAATGCTTTCAAATGTCCGGACAGTGGAGTGCTACAAAATCTATGTCTGATGAGGGGGCATCAATGAAATAGTGAAGCAAGAAACAATTTTGTTTTGCCTATTTTCCTGTCGAAGTCAATCAAAATTTTTGATTTTAATATTTTAAAATTCGCATTTGATGAAATTATTTTTCTCAAATTAAAAATGAAAGTTAAACTATTTTTGTTTGAATATAATTTCTAAGTGGATTTCTTATTTTGTAATTTTGGAACATCTATAATGAGACATCTTATGATGATTTTTTAAAATTTAACATTGTTGCTAAAATGAGTAACAAATGCTGCTCTTGATAGAAATGGAAGGCAAACAACGTATTGATTATAAAAATATAAGCTTATTAGTATATACGTATAAGCCGGCTCGAATAACAAATTTTTTCCACGTTTACAAAATAAGCCTCAATATGAGAAATATTAAAACAAATTACAATTTCAAAGTAACACAAGAGTTATTTTGTAATATGCATTGCTAAAATAAACCGTTCTCCCGCGCTCGTAATCTGTAATCGAAATCAGCTGGGAAGGCGGAGGTGAGGTGGTGTTTTAATTTGAAGATAAATAATAATAAAAAAACAAAACAAATAAACTTACCCGTCTGATGTTCAATGAATGTTTTTTTTTTTTATTTCCATTTATTGTCGATGATAATCCAAGCACTATAAAATATTCTTTAGTAATAGTAGTAATAATATTATTGAGTAAAATAACGATCTAGGTTAAATAATTTGTCAAATAACGATTTCTCATTCTTAAATAAACAATTTTCTCCTCCTCCTAGATAACTGAGCGTTGACTGCATATATTACAAAATCTGAATGAATACATGTACAGTGTCATAAGAAAAATATTTTTTCTTTACTAACATCAACTTTTTGGGCAAAATTATTTTGAAAGACATATTTTTGACATTTTTTCTAGTTATTTTCCCTCTTTTTAAAAGAAGCCACTCTCCACAAAGAAGGAGTACTCTCAACCTTTCACGTCATATCGACTAAATTTCTGCTAGTGACATAATTAAAAATTCCCTCCAAAACATCTCTCCCACCAAAATTCTCTGAAAATCTAGGAACCGAGCCCTCTCACGAAAAACACTGGTAAAAAACCATGTACTAGACACTTGTCTCCTGACCAGAGTGTCGTCGACCTATTGTGCAATGTGTGCGGTGCACTCAGGTGCCATGATAATAAAGGCGCCAAGCATTTTATGCGCGGAAGAACTATTTAAAAAATACACATTATTCTAGAAAATTTAATTATGTTTCATAGATTTACTTCAAATTCAGATTTACCTATAATCACTTATATGTTATTAATCTTAAAAATGAATGTAATAGATTAATCAGTTTATTCTGAATACAAAAATCAGATTTGAAACATACAAAAAATGTTGAGCGTCTTTTAGCATTGTATCCAGTTTTAGATGCCACATAGTTTGGATTGACACTATTTATTACAGTTTTGTTTAAACCTCCCTCTTCCCTTACATTCTAATCTAAGTGATGTGCTAGCTAGATAGAACGGAAAATAATTGCTTTTTTTTGTGCATGAGATGGAAAATTCCTTTTAAATTTGATTCTTCCATTAAAAGTAAGAATGAAGAGGAAGATCACTGCTTTCCACGCACAAGTAGGGGTGGGGAGAAAAAATGCCGTTTGTGTCCATTTATTAGGTCAATTTCTGTAGGATAAAATCCAGATTAAATTACTTGGTCACCGGATAAAAAAACACTTGGTCGCCGGTGGCGATCTGGCGACCGCATTTGTCAAGCCCTGCAGCACATTTGAGAAATTTATTTCTAGCAACTCTTACAGAAAAACCAAGACCGTGGCAGACTGATCTATTTAAATGTTTTTAATTATAACGAGCTTCACATTTTCTGATGGAATAAAGATTCTCTGGCAACAATCACTCGGAAAATTATATTTAAACAACAATGATAGGGAATCATTTGTCGGTAAGTAGGCGTGTCACACTTGGAAATACGCTTCCTGTTTCCGACACTCCTCCTTCTGTTTCAGAAACAGTTCCAGCCATATTAAATAATCATAAGGATCAAAAGCGTGGGTGGATAAAATCGTTAAAATCAAGACAGGACACTGTTTTACACATTTAAGAATAAGTGACGGCTGCGAATGTAAAAGGGTGCGTTGCGCTTGACCCCGATCTTTAAATGACATGGAATCGCCGTTCCTTTTTTATGTTTGGGTTCTTTGCAAAATTCATATTACATTCCCAAGAAAAATACTTTCTTTGCTTGCAGCAGAAAGTGTTTTTATTCAGACATTCCCACTACAATGAACTAAAGCGAAATAACAATGATGTGTTCTCTGTCAGTCTGTATTTTGTAACTAAATTTGATTTAGCGGAACGATACTTAAGAGTCATTAATAATTAGTTTTCCTTAATTTCCTTAGATCTCATTTACTGAGTTTTTTCTCATTAAGTATTTCTTTCATTAATGTTATTTGGTTTTGAGTTTATAAATGGCCGTTTCGAAGTGTTGACACAATATTTCTTTTCTTTTCTTTTTAACACTTTCCAACAATGTTGAAAAGTGTTTATGACCTAGGTTCGTCTAGCCGTCTAGCCCTTTGTCTGTCTGTCTGCACCCTAGCTTCCGTAAATATGCTTGGATTATTATGTAATCGATATATGTTATTGAGGTTAACAATGGCATTTTCCTTATTGAAAATGGAATATTTAGCATTTATATGTAGTTTACTGTGGCTCTCAAATGAATGCGGATACATTATGGTCTATGGGCGAAAATTGTTTACAATTTATTATAATGATTTTACACTGTTTCAAATATTATGAAATTGTCATGTATTATTGATACGTACTACAACCTGTTTTCTTTTTACAAAAAAGTGTGTAACATTTATAGTTTTCTTACAGAGACATTCGAAAGAATTCGGATACATTATGGTCTATGAGCAATAATTGTTTGACGCACAATTTAATGATTCTACATTATTTCAAGTATTACGAAATTAATAAGTATTTGATATAACAATAATATGTTTCTCATGAAACATGTTGTGCGTTACATTTACCGTTCATTTACAAGGACACACAAAAATATTCGATTATATTACTGTCAATGCAATACTGGCAATGATTGAAGTACGTTTTAACGATGCTATACTCTTTCAAACATAACAAAATTGATATCGTTAGTAGGGTATCGAATAAAATATTTTCCATTCTAAATTGTGCATGCAACAATTATGTTTTTTTAATAGGGCTGCTGAAAAGTATTCAGATACATTATCATATACGAGCGATATTGGATGGAAGGTCGTTTTTAATTATCTTCAAACTTAAATAAATGTTTATATAGTATGTGTTGGGTATAAATTCTACCAATCATATTCAGGTCTGCATAAAAGATTTCCAATACATAACTCTCTGGGTTTGAATTTCTTAAAGAGTTTTTTTCAGTTGTAAAAATTTTAGATCACTATGGTATTTATGCATAGACAAATTCATATACAGAGCTAAGCAAAAGATTTCGAATACATTACCGTCTATGAACGGCAACTGCTGAAAATTGGTTTTCAACTGCGTGATGCGTTTTCTAAATTACTTATTTATGTAGTAGTTCCTTTCATTATACGAAAAGATGAAATTTCACAATAACAATCTGGCAGTGTTAGAAAGTACTGCATAATCTATACGTGGCTTATAATTTTTCATTTTTTTAAAATTTTTATGAAGCAAGGCCGGGGTATTTTATTAATATATATATATTTCTCTTTTAAGAACGCTGAACCATACATACGATTTCGGATTGTATGTCTGCTTGCTTGTCTATATTTATTACAGCGCTTTCAGGGCATGATTTAGACATGGACCACACGGAACCAATGGCAAAAATTGGAGGGAGGTGGGCTGGCAAGTTCTATTTTGAGAGTATAGTTTTAATATTGAACATATGACAAATATTTAAAAGCAGAATTGATAATGATGTACTATCACAAGCAGGTAAAAAGTTGAAAAGTTGTTTAAGAGTAGTGAGTAGGTTTCTTAGAAAGTATTTATATTGTTACTAAGCAATTATCGTTTTATGGCCACAAGGATATGATATTCAGTATCTCAAATATTGAAAACTTTATGGTATTTTTTAGAACGTTTTGAAAATATTACCCTTTTAAATTTTTTTTTGGATCTGATTAAAAAGCCCTGATTGATAAAATAGTTTAGTTTTTTTTCTGCTAAAGGTCACGAGCTTAACAAATAATTATAAAAAACATACGTTATTGAAATTGTTTCCCTTTTTCAGAAAGTAAAATATTCAAAGTTTTTTTCTTTAAATTTAGATTCTATTTCCTGTTAACTTAAAATGATGACAAATAGACTTTCGAGCTAAGATACGTAAATTAAAATAAAGAGACTACAAGTCTTAAGAATGGCTTTTAGACTTTTCTAAAATATTGGTAAGGAATAGATCAAATCACCTAAGTTATTTTCTGTATATAGACAAAATGTTCAGAAATGCTTATGACAGTCAAACATAAATTCTGAGGACACTTTAAAGTGCATGGGAAGAAGGTAAAATCGTTGGGAAGGCAGAACATACGTTGAGAGGTGGCAGATTGAATTGAGACCAGGTGTGCATGAAGCAGAAATCCTTTCTTGGATTTAACTTTCATAAAATATAATGAATAGCTGAAATAGTAAATATTATATATTAGCTTACTCGCCCGGCGTTGCCAGGGTCTATCAAAAATAGCACAAAACACACACACACACACAAAAAAAAAAAAACCCTTGGGGAAATTACAATAAAAATTCGCTACAGGAATTCCGGATAAACTTTATTGAAAAGAGAACAATATTTACTATACTGGGCTAGAAGATTGAAACCAGATTCCTTTTACCAATTTTGCAAAATCGCAGCGAATAATAATAATAATAATAATAAAAAAATACGCTAAAATATCAACCATCTGGTAGTCGAAAATTACTACATTGGGCTAAAAGATTAAAAGAGGATTTCTTTTACGAATGTCGAAAAATCTGTGAAATGCGAAAAAACTCTAAAAATTACATTAAAAATTCTCGAAATATTTTTAAAATGCTGTACGAATTCCGAGTTAATATTATTGAAAAGAAAACATAGTTTACTATATTGGGCTAAAATATTAAAACCGGATGCCTTTTATAAATATGGAAAAATCGAGTCGAATTGCAAAAACCCCGAGAAAAAAAATGCATAAACAATCGCAGAGGGCAAAGTTTACTACACTGGGTTAAAACATTGTAAACGGAAATCGTTCACGAATGTAAAAAAAAAATCGGCGCAAAACCTGAGAAAAGCTAAAAATCGCATTAAAACTCCCGGATGACAAAATGAACTATTATATAGGCTAAATTTTGGAAACCGAGTCTTTTTACGAATATCAAAAAATTGCCTCGGAATGCCAACTATTGGTACAAATCGCATCGAAAATCGCAAAAACGTGAAAAATGACTATAATAGGCTAAAAAATTTAAACCGAATTCTTTTTTCGAATATCAAAAAATGGCAGCGGATCGCGAAAACATGCTAAAAATTGCATTAAAAATCGCTAGAATATTAATAATAGCAGAGAACAAAATTTAGTATATTAGGCTAAAAGTTTCTAACTGAATTCCTTTCACGAATGTAAAAAAATCGAGGCGAAATGCAAAATAAAAACTCGCTAAAAATTGCATTAAAAATCGCAAAAATATTTAAAAACGCGGAAGATAAAATTTACTATATAAAGGTAAAAGTTTGAAACCAAATTTCTTTTCCGTATGTAAAAAAATTGCTGCGAAACGCGGAAAAACACTGAACAGACGTAGAGAGAAAAAAATTACTATAGTGGACTCGTTCGAAGCCGAATTCATTTTACGAATATAAAAAAATCGCCGTGAATCGCGAAAATACATAATAAATCGCATTAAAAATTGCCTTATAAATCGCTATGAAATCAAAAATTGAGGAGGATAAAATTTACTATATTAGAGTAAAAGTTTGAAACCGAATTCATTTTACGAATGTCGAAATATTGCTGCGGAATCCGAAAAATCGCAAAAAATAGCATTGGAAATCGTATTAAAAATATCTAAAATTAAAAAATCTCGAATGACAAAATTTACTATATTAGGATAAAAATTTTAAACAGAATTCCTTTTACAAATGTCAAAAAATCGCTGCGGAACCCAAAAAATCGCATTGAAAATTGTATTAAAACTTATTAAAAATTCAAAAATTGCGGAAGACAAAATTTACTAAATTAGGTGAGAAGTTTGAAACCAAATTCCTCTTCCGAATTTCGGAAATTCGCCGCGATACTCGAAAAAACACTAACTATTGCATTAAAAATCGCTAACATTCAATAATCGTGAAGGACAAAATTTATTATACTAGACTAAAAGTTTGAAACCAAATTCCTTTTAAAAATGTCCAAATATCGCCGCGAAACGCAAAATATTGCTAAAATTGCATTCAAATCGCATTTAAATTCGCAAAAAATCAAAAATAGTATACAACAAAATTTACTATGTTAGGCTAAAAGTTTGAAACTTAATTCCTTTTATCAATGTCGAAAATTCGCTGCGAAATGCGAAAAAAATCTAAAAATCGCATAAACAAAATTCGCGAAAAATTCAAAAATTGCTGTACGAATTTCGAGAAACTTCTTTCCTTATTATTGTAGATAAAATCATAATCCCACTTATTTTACGTAAATTGACATTTACGTACAACAGAAATTTAATATATTTTGATATCTATGCATTAAATAAATTTATTCATTTCCCAAACTTATCTCGTATCACGTCTCCTTAAAAATTTACAATCAAATCCACAAGCATCCACCCTTTATTAGAACTATGTTAAAAACCCAACTAGTTTCATCAGAAAATTATTATTTTCTTCAAAATCTTAAATTATGAATATATAGACATCTGCGAACACATTTCTGATATGATAATCATTTCGGTGCAAAAGAAAAAAAAAATCGAACGATTATCATAATTTCAATTCTAAAAATCCCTGAATATAACAGTTCGCGCAAAAATGTAATTGCGCTATTATTATTTGTGATAATCTCATTAATATTCAAGATCATCTTTGATTGTGTTTCTTGAAGAGCAATGGGACTTGAACATCAAAATATCCCAATTTCTTATATACAGAAAACCTGCTAAGACGGAATCGCAAAAAATCGGGAAAAATTCTAATATTTCCATTTTAGCAGGCACACTCTTTGTTATAATGCCATTGTTTTTTCGGGTCAATGGGATTTTCCATTCAGTGTAGCATCATGCTACAGACAGACTGCATCTTCACAGGTTTTATTGTGCTGGTAATTTTTTCTCTTTCCTTTCACGATGAATACCTTATGTGAATTAGAAAATTCCCGAAACTCATCAAAATAATCCAAGATTGCAATCCAAGATTGCAATTCAAGATTGTAACTCAAGATTGCTTAAAGACAAACCACGAAAGAAAAGATTTCGGTGGTCCTCCTGTCCAGTAGTTGGATAAATTCTTTCTGTTGTCTTTCAGTACGAAACCAATTATCAATCGTATAATCATAGTTTCGCTCTGGATTCTATCAGACAATAGATCCAAAAGGTTTGTACTTAAACCATATGCGAAAAAGCTGCAATCCATCAGATATAAATAAAATTTAAATCAGAAGTAATACAGTTCTAATTATTTAGTATTGCTGTTGTCTTTGTTATTGTTTTGTACTCTTTTTTTTTCATGCAATTTAAAAGATTAAATTTATTGTTCAGAAGTGTTATAGTTCTAATTATTTACCGGGTTTCCCAATTAAGGAGGAACCCTTTTTTTAAACTAAATATTTTAAAAACGGTTAACGATAGAAATGTTCTGTTTATTGCATCTTTATTAGAAAAGCAATAAAATTATAGGCATACGATTTCAAAACTATAAGCACATAAAACAAAGTTAAAATAACCATAACTTTTTAACTAATTGCAGACTAATTTCGGAATTTATTTGAATGTCCTTAATTAGTCATTTATGTTATGATTAATAATTTAGATTTTATATAATTAATCCTTCTTTTATTATTTGTTTATGAGATATACTTTATAGTGATTAAACTATGGTATATTTTTGGTATTAATAGACTAGGTATTAATTTATAGACCGGGAGGCGTCAGCACAGACAATCACCTCATCGAGTTCACGGCTGAAGTTCCAGAATTAGTTAAAACTCAATTCACATATTAAAACGCAATCGGTCTGCCAAGTCATATCTTGGTGGAAAACACGTGAAAACCCGATTTTAGCGGTTGACTCGTAGGTTTACCATTGTGTTTTCCTGCACCCAAAGGTATGAAAATATGGAGGACTGGGAGCAGGAACACACAATGGTAAACCTACGAGCTAGCCACTAAAATCGGGTTTTCGGGTGTTTTCCACCAAGATGTGATTTGGCAGACCGATTGCGTTTTAATATGCGAATCAAGTTTTAACTAATTCTGGAATTTCAGCCGTGAACTCGATGAGGTGATTGTCTGTGCTGCTGCCTCCCGGTCTATTAGATTATCTTCTTAAAATGTGCTATTTTTCACTCTTAAGTTATTTGCAATGTAACTTTTTGATTGTGTAAATAATCACATTTTTTAAAGATACACAAACAAGAACACACAAAATAATATGAAGAGTGAAAAGTTACATTTTTTAAACTTAATGCATGTGAAAACAGCTTTTCTGGAATTTATGATTTGGCTTCCATTCAGAAAGATAAATATTGAAAACGAAGAAACAACCAACTTCTATTTTGTTTTTCAATTTGTTTATATAGAGTTAAACAATGTTTTGAAATTTGACCGAAATTACGGAAAATGGTTCAATTACGATTTACTTTCAAATGCCGAGACTTTGAGTTACAACTTAGTATGTTGTCAGTTTTAATGTGAAATATATCAAATTTATGGAAAACATTTGGAAGGCACATGATGTCACGCAAGGAATGAAATGCGTGTCCTGATAGACAAGTTCAAGATCACTTGATGCGTAGCAAATTCTTAATTCAAAAATGCAAGAAGATCAACAAACGTTTGTGTTAAAAGAAAAAAAAAAAGATACATTCGATATCTCAGTCGTACCTGTCGTATGACCTATATTATATCAAAAACTATTTATACATTTTACATTGTATTAAGATGTAAAATTTGTAAATATAAAGTCATTATTTAAAAAGTTATTAAAAGAAAAAAAAAACCCTTTCTGAGTTAATTATGATCCATACTGTATATGACTAATGATAATTACTGAAGTATTAGAAAAATTCTGAAGACATTCTGCTATAATTATGTTATTTAAGCCTATTTATACGCAAGCTTAATTTTGCAAGTCTAGCTTAATATAATTAATTAGTTGATAATAATGAGTCTAAGACTTCCTAAGGCTTTTATTTCTTAAGATTCGATACATTCCACACATTAAGGATTTCAAACAATCAGTCCTTTTAGGGTAAATAAATAGAAACATAAACTGGTATTGAAAAAAAAATAATTATTCATGTTTTGACACTGCTTTTCAGAAATTAATCAAACTGTCACAGTTGACTTATTAATTTAAATAATTTCATAAAAAACGTCTCTGTATTATTAAGGAATATCTGTTGATATTAACTGGTTAGTTTTACCCTGTAACTATGTATTTGTATTATGAAAAACGTAGCAGTAAAAGATATACAGAGACAAGAAAATGTACAAGAAATAAATTAACATTATTATTATTATTATTATTATTATTATTATTATTATTATTATTATTATTTACGGTGAATATTGTTCTCGGAAAAGGTCTAAAATAATTTTTAAATATTTCTTAGTTTGTTTTTTCTTTTTCATCGTGTACGCGAGTATTTCATTACGAAAAATTTAATAATGGTAACAATTAGAATAAAAAATTATGTTTTTAACACATTGTTCAAAAGTGTTTATGACTTCGGTTTGTCTGGCCGTTTATAAATATACTCGGATTGCCCTGAAATTTTTGTTTGTTATTGTGGTTTACTATAGCATGATCCCTATTCAGAATGAAGTGTGTAGTACATATAGTTTTTTTTTTTTACAGGGACAGTCAAAAGTACTCCGTTAGATTACAGTCAATGGGAAAAAATCGTTTCAAATGCATTTTGATGATGTTACGCCATTTGAAACATGATGTAATTTATATAAAATTGTGAAGCGCACTAAAACACGCTTTTGTAGAAAATGGGGTGCAAAGCATTTATTATTCATTTACAGGGTCACACAAAAGAATCCTGTTGTACATTGTTGTACAGGGTGTTTCAGTGTAATTTAATGATGTTTCAATATTTCAAACATAATGAAATTTATATGCTGAGGTTTTACTATAAATTGCTCACTTAAAATATGGTTTGCATTGCGTTTGTCTTTCATCTACAGGAAGACACGAAAGATATCGGTTACAGTATACGAGTAATGATTACAGTCTATGTGTGGCAAGTGCGTCTTCAAAATTAGTTTGTGTTTTTAAATTTAACTACATTTTTGCATAGTACGTACGTGGTGTGTATAAATTCGGTTGATCATATACAAAAATAATTCGTACACAAAAGAATTCGTAAGTATTACAGACTATGGCGGTGAATTGCTTAAGATAGTTTTTAATTGTGCTACGCATTTTCCTGCTGAACTATATTTAGTAGACTAATAGAAGTTTGTGGAATATAAATAAATTCATATACAGGAATACGAAAAGAACGAGATGCATTGTCGTTTATGGTTGGTAATTGCTGGAAGTTTTTTTTAAGTTGTCTTATGCGTTTTTTACCTGAATTAAATTTTAGCTTAATATGGGGTGTTTACAAAAGTCTATAGATAATATACAGGGTTGTACAAAATATTTCGAGTACATTTCGATCGATTGCCGAAAATTGCTAAATGTGAATTTTCTAAGTGAATTAAATTTTATCATAATATGTAGCATATATCCAAATATACAGATCATATACAGGGCTGCACAAAATAATTCGATTACATTTTTGACTATGGAAGGTAATTGCTAAAACTGGACTTTTAAATGTGTTATATGTTTCCTATACTGTTTACTAACATATCTTCTTTCACCTTATTTAACAATGTCATTTCGTTACAGGAAAGTGTTTCATAATCTATGCTTGACGCATGATTTATCGCTCTTGTTTAATAAAAGAAAGAATGTGACTCGTGTACGAATCATCCACAACCGCATGCTCAAACAAAAAAAGATAAGAAAAGGATAAATATAAGAAAAACTCCATATTGGCTGATTTTATTTACGCACCAGTGGCTAAAATGGATAATATTTTTTAATTTTTATTTCAAAAGGTATATTTTGCATCCTGCTGCTGCATTAATAAAATCAGCAGAGAAAGGTTTTAATTTTACCGATCGAAAAAGTCTGCACTTTTCCTATACTTTTTTATAATTTCCTTTCCATAATCAAGGTCCCTTTTAAATAATACGCGACTCCATTTTATTCTACGAAAACACGGAAAATATATCTTTTAAAATTAAAAAAAATGTTATGGCTAATATATTTCAAGAAAACCATAATAAATATTAAATGCTTTTACACATTTTATTTAAAATTTTCACAGCATATATTTTCCCCAATCTATGCATTAGCTTATATTTAAAATTATACTGCCATGACAATTTCTTTTAAATTCACTTTTCTGCCGATCGACATCCAAAAAATTTAAAAATTTATTTTACCAAAATAACTTTACTCGTTCTTACTGGATTTTTCATTTTGCGAATATGCAGCCTTAAAATTGAATGTTTTCGATTAAAACCACTGCGAAAGTAAATATTATGCGTTTATATAGTTGCTCTGTTATAATTCAACTGTTATAACTGTTAACTATAGGTGATCTATAAGTTGTTACGGAAATGCATGTTTTTAGAAAAGTTGTAATGCAACATATTCACAAGATATGAAACACTGGTTGTTTTGTTGTTTGGAAGTGATTGTTTTTGATAACATTAAATTTAGGATTAAATATTTTCTTTTTTGTATCTTATTATATTTAGAAAAATTGTGTCCGATGAGAGAAACTGTAAGTGGTATAATAAAGTACGCAAATGCTTAAGGGTAACTTTGTTTGTTTAGAGCCGAGTTGAGATTAATTTATAAAGATCTTGAGTTGTTGAAATAGAGTGTTCTCTATTCTTCAAGGATTTA
The DNA here is from genome assembly GCA_963931845.1 of Maratus michaelseni. NCBI lineage: Eukaryota > Metazoa > Arthropoda > Arachnida > Araneae > Salticidae > Maratus > Maratus michaelseni. The sequence continues at coordinate 188,652,413 of OZ007590.1, forward strand.
AGCTTAGAATTAAGGAAGCCACATCTGCTTTTGAATACGATGGAGGTGGAGCCCCAGGAATTAATTTAAAGAAAAGTTGAAAGGAGTAAGTTATTAGAGTTTTACAATTCCTAAGTCTTCATTTGATAATTTCGTTATGGAGAAAATTAGGCGTTTCGTAAACATTATTGTGATCATTGCAAGTGTAGATTAAATTAATTTAAATAGCGACGTCCAATACAAAATATATTAACTTTATCAAATGTATTTAGTTAATAAAGAATTTTTTCAGGATGCATTAAACTGAAAACCAGAGTTATTTCAACAATGACAAATTGAAAAAAAAACAAAAAAAAAAAAAAACAAAAAAAAAAAAAAACATATAAATGCACGGCCGTACACTGCAAAAATAATTGTTGATTTTACGGTATAATACTGGCAGCTGGGATGCCAGTATTCTACCGTAAAATTAACAGTAATAAACAGTAAAATAAGCAGTAATACGGTGCCGCGCAGGATGCAGTATTATACCTTAAAATAAACAGATTTTCTTTGAAGTGTAAATATATGCCAATTTGGTATAAACCCCAATTATTGAGATTCGGTTAAAGAATCATTGTTCATCTTAAAGGAATTAAAATACAATTCCGAGCAAACTCCGATGCGACGTATATTTTAACGAATTTAACATAACTTGATATTAATTTTAGTTAAAAAAAAAGAATGAAATTCTGACTTTACGTTGGCAGATTTTATACGCCAAACTGAAATATTTTATGTTTAATCTGATATTATGATTAATCTACCTTATTTTCTTTTCAATTTGCTTTACAATTGCAAAATGTGGTAATTTTTCCACAAATGTTCACTGTTGAGAGACATACAAAAAATGATTTAAAATTATTTTAAAAAGTCATAAAAAGTCACTAAATTGAGCTACAATTTTTAAACAAATTTCGCTAGAAAGTACATTTTTGTTTCTATTTGATGATGTAAAATTTAAAATTTCGCGATATTTAGAAGTTGTCTTAGATCAATAAAAGTAAAAACGAAAACGCAGGTCGTTGCCACAAAATAGTTATACATTTATAAAAATTGCAACCATGTTTGTCAGTCGTTCAGAAATGAGCTATAAATTTATGGAGACGACAAAAAGTCCACAGTAAAATAAATAGGACTTTGTCGCTAAAAAAACTAACACTTGTTCCTTTTTTTTTAGTTCAGTAATTTCGAAGATTAATCAAGTGCAAATGTTATATTTTTAATTTATGTTAGACCAGACTTAAAATAAACTCATTATTCTATCTGAAACCGGTAAAAATTAAGCGTACAATCATAATCGCCTCTTATGTACGTCTGTAAGTATTGTCAGCAACTAATGCTTTTTTCTTTAAAGTAGTATAAGGTAGATTTTATTAGTTTTAAAGCTTTTGAACTGACTTTTAAGATCGTTTGATTAATTTTAATAGAGAAAAATTCGTTTAAACAGGACTATGTTTTCAAAAAATATAAATTTTATTTTAAAGAAAATCTCAAATGGAATTTTAAAGTTCAATTGGGGAGCTAAAAAAGGTAAATGATAAATGCTAAAGTAATGCTAAAAAAGGTGAAAATGTACTAAAACAGATGAATGAAAGTCTCTGGGTCAAAAGGACCCGGTGCGTTCTCGAAGGCTTTATGTTCATTTATTGATATCCTAAAGTAAAATTGCAGAAATCGGTCTATACATTTTTTTAAAAAAAACTAGTTTGAACATAGCTGCAAGTTTCAATTATCTTGAAATTTAATTTTTAAATCCATTTTCTTGCAGAGGGGTATAAAATGGTTCTTTTCTAATAAAAGTCATAGTTTAACAATTTTATCTTGATTACATCCTTGTTTAAATGCAAGTCTAATATTTTAACTAAACTTTCCTTCAATTCAAAATACAGTTATTATTTATTCTGGTCATAGTTAAATATTAGGCAAATTACTCCTTAGATTTAAACTGCGTTGTAGGGAAATCTTCTAAAAGTAGTTTTAATTTCTTGAAACGTTTCGTAATTGTACGCCGAAAAGTTTAGAGGCAAACTCAAATGTAAGAACACTCACGTTTACCATGATTAAACAATAATTTATCTCTTCCACTCATAAATGGAATGAATTTATTTCTGACCGATCTAAACACCGAGCACATTTTGTACCGTGGCGCAATTCATAGAAGACTTTCAGAAAAAAACGAGAAATATTTTCAATCATGAAAGGAAATTGCGTTTGAATGTAAACAGGAACATGAATTAATTTATATATTCAGTTTTTTCATTTATTTTCATATTCAGTCTCAAAAGAAATTTATTTGCATATGAGTCGAGTAACAAAATTTTTTTGTAGCTCTGTACAATTACAGATGTGAAAATTTATAAAACCTCTGTAATACTTAAAAGTACGCAGTGAAATTCAAATGTTTCCTTTCCAAAACTATAATGAAAGAATGAACAAAAAACAAGTAGCATATTTCAAGAATTCATAGAATATGATTCACATCAAAGTTGATATTTAAAAGAATTAATGTCAGAAAATATTGCTGTCGTCCAGAAGGGCATTTGAGTTAATAGAAGATTAAAAAGAAACGAAATAGTAGAAAGCATTGGACCAATCTAAAATAACTACTTTGTAACTTCATATGAACACAGTCTGTGCAAGATGACTATCGCGACTTCTCTCTGTGAATAATAATCATAATAAAAAGAACTAGTATAGAAACTTATATTTTAAAGTGGTTTTCTGCCTCTTTTACAGTCCAAATTTAGGTTTAACTGACTATTATCTATTTCCGAAACTCAATTTCAGTATCCTAGAATGGTGTTTTATGATAAATAAACACGAACGAAAAAATCTTGCGTCAAGCATGGATTATGAAACACTTTCCAACACAGCCAGAAAACTGTAACAAAACTTCATCGTTAAATAAGGTGAAAGAAGATATGTAAGTAAACAGTTTAGAAAACATATAACATATTGAAAAATCCGGTTTTCGAAATTACCTTCTAGTGTCAAAAAAGTAGTCGAATTATTTTGTACAGCCCTGTATATGATCAATAGATGTGGATAAATAGAATGATAAAATTTAGTTCAGTTAGAATATTCATATTTAGAAATTTTCGTCAAGCGATGGAAATGCACTCGAAATCTTTTGTACAACCCTGTATATTACATGAAAATTTTTTTACACCACATATTAAGCTAAAAGGCAACTTAAAACTCAAGCGCAGTAATTACCAACCATAAACGACAATGTATCTTTTTCTTTGCGTAGCTCTGTATATGAATTTATTTATATTCCAAAACCTACTAAATATAGTTCAGCAGGAAAACACGTAAACACAATTAAAAACTACCCTTAAGAAATGTACTCCCATAGTCTGGGATACTTACGAATTCCCTTGTGTAGCCCCGTATATGATAAACCGAGTTTATAAACACACACGTACTATAAAACAATTTAGTTAAACTTAAAAACGCAAACCAAAGTTAAAAAGTCCTTCCGGCCTGTACCGGGAGGAAAAGGTAGCTTTCCTATATCTACGTTTTAAAATTTTAGCTAATGTTACACGAAAACAGCAAGCTAAAATGCAAAGAAACATTTACAAAAGATTCGTTAATACTGAATTTGAATAAGAAATTCGTCAAATTATTGAGCAATAGCCAAATTGGCTTCATTTATGAAGACTTATTTTGATCGCCAAATTTCGCGATATTTCGCCAAATGTCGCCAATTTTGCCAATTTTGTCGCCAATGTCGCCAATTTTGGCGCTAACGGATATGAATATATAGTTTTATCCGTATGATTGGGAAAATTATTACAACAATGAAAGAAAATAATTTGCGAGTAATCGCGTTAATGTGCTGTTTTGTTTCAAAATGTCAGCCACCCTAGAATTTCAAACTGCTCTATCTCAGCCATTTTTTAAGATAGAGGTAAACCAAAAAAAGCTCTGGAATCCTTGTATCAAGGCCTAACACGTAATTAAAAAATAAATTTGAATTTTTAACTTTTTTGTATAGTTATTTTAGATTTTAAGTTAATTTCAATCTTTAAGTGGCCGCCATCTTGAAACAAGATGGCGGACCAAGCTGGCCAACGAACTCGGTTGAGACATTAGTGACCTTAATACACACAATTAGTTTCATCAAAATCGATTCATAAATACGGGCGTTATCGTATGACATAGGTCAGATATATATATGGATATATCTATATATATAAATCAACATTTGGACGGAGGGTGGTTTTGGGGTCTGGGGGTCATGATCGGTGAAAATATATCGAAATTTTCCGGAACTGCTTTCCTCCGAACGGCTGCAATAGGTAGCTTTATACTTTTTTGTATTGAAAGCTACCTAAAAAGCACTCATCACACATAGACTGTAAATATCAAATGTACTGTAACCAATATCTTTTGTTTTGTCCCTGTAAATAGACGCAATGCACACAAGAGTGCAATTTATAGTGTACCTCAGTAATGCATATAATTTTCATTATGTTTGAAATAGTGAAATATCTCTAAATTACACCGCAAACGATTTTTCCCCATAGAACGATGTGTAATAGAATTTTTTTTGTTTGACCCTGTAAACGAATAATAAATGCTTTGCACCCCATATTCTATAAAAAGCATGTTTTAATGCGCTTCATAATTATATATCAATTTCATTGTGTTTTAAATGACGTAGCGTCATCAAAATGCACTTGAAAGGATTATTTCCCATTGACTGTAATGTAACAGAATATTTTTGACTGTCCCTGTTAAAAAACTATTAGTGCTATACACCTTAGTTGAAATAGGGATAATGCTATAATAAACGACAATAACATACAAAAATTTCAGGGCAATCCGAGCATATTTACGGGAGTTAGATCACGGGCAGACGGCAGAGGGCAGACAAACCGAAGTCATAAACATTTTTCAACTATTGGTTGGAAAGTGTTAAAAATGAATGTAGCATTTGTGTAATATTATCAAGATTTATGGCCATTATAGTTGCGAGAGCAATTTTATGGCATTTGTTGGAGTGCTACGGGCCTAATGCAGAATGTTTTAGTTTTAATAACCCTCATATATAATTCTTATTTACAGATGACACAATAACTCTAATTTACTTCTATATGAAAATTTTAATTTAATGTAATGCATATTTTAAAGGAAACTCTATTTAAGAATACTTGTATCTCTGATATTTTTTCTGAATCTAGTGCTTTATCAAGATTGAAAGTTTTTTAACTGCGAGTGCAACCTTATTCTGTCATATTTTGGTGCGTTAAAAAATAATCTGGAAACATTTTGATAGATTCTTGTACAATTTTATATTGCAGATGATCCAGCCGAATTCTGTCTCAGATTTCTCTAATTTATTCTATATAAAAAATTCCATTTAATGTAATAGATGTTTTATTGTAAACCTGGTTTTATGAATACTTTTAACTATTCAATTTTGTTGATTTTTTGTTTCTGAATCTAGATTCACCAGATTTTCGAATGTGTTTTCAAATTCAGCCATTTAATGGGAAAACTGATTTTGGAAGGAGGAAGGATTCCGGAAGGGGGAATTTCCGAGATGGACATTTTTCTCCCACCTAGTAAATTGGGATTAAGATGATTCTGCCTACCAATAATTTAACGCGCAGGTATAGGGTATTCATATATTGTCAACGACAGCACAGTGTTCCTAGGTTTCATATCCCTCCCTCTCCCCTACTAAAAAAAAAGATTTAAGGATTGTTTTATACTTCGAAATCTCAACACTTCAATACTCAGGTAAGTGATTATAGTTAGGAAATATTGAGAAATGACTGTTTAATTGATATTCATCGAATATTTTCCATTATTTTGTTCAATATTTCTTTGTTTATTATCATTCTTTCAAGAGTGAAATGATATACCAAAGCATATACAGTTAGGTATTATATTCCCAAAGACAATTTCGAAGGACTTGGTGGACATTAATCAATCATGTTCTGTCACAGTTATTGAATGAATGAATCCATTAGCGGACTAACTCCTCATTCCAAACACTAATGGATAGAAATATGATGTATTTGGCAGTTTTTACGTAACATTCATATATATTGCCGGCAATGATCTTTCAGCAATAATGTACATTTCAGTTCATAGAAAACAATGTACAGACATTATTGCAAATGATGTATTGATATTTCTCAATTCATTACAACACATCTCGTTTCTGTTATTTATTGCATTTTCTCGGATTAATAATCAGTGATATATGATGATATATGAAATATTGAATATTAAAAATTATTGTATCATTTATCATCTTTGCGGATAATTAGAATAAATTGAGACGGGAAGAAATTTAGTCTGCATCAGAAAAGCTTTTAGTAGATACTTTCAATTTGTCGATACGTACAATCTATAAAACCCCACAGCTTGCTTGGAAGCAGGGATTTACGAATTTTAGAATAACTTTTTTGAAAAATAACTTTAAACCTTTAAAAAACTATTTCTATAAAATACACTGGAGTGCCACTGAATTAGGGATACCTTATTAGTACAAAGTTAATGCTTCTGTAACATTCATATAAGGATGGTATACTATGAGGCATGTATTTAAGGAGTTTGAAGAAGTATTTTTGAGTTACACATGTAAATCCTTTCATGGGATTTTCCATAAATCAATTAAAGACAAAGGTGAAACCCAAAGTGCTTGTACAATTGTTTCCAAAGTATCCTAAAAGTGTTCAATGAAAATTAAGTTCGGGTTTCAAGTTGGGTATTTCAGCAACGAAAGTTCAATGGAATGTTTCTCGAACCAGGTGATAACAAAGTGGTTGGTTGATTTAAGTTTTATAGCACAAGGCCCACGAATGTATATGCTGCGCCTAAACAAAAGTATTGGAGAAGACTGAAATCAGATTTTAAAAAGTCAATTTGTAATGCTAAATGCTAATTTGTATGTATAAAAGGTAAAATTATAAAAAAGGAAATATAAACCATAATATAATCATTCATTTTAAAAAGCGATATTTAGGTGAATGGGAAAACCCCATTCAGGTGTAGTCACATTATAATAGTGATCATGACAAAGGTAAAAATAAATTTTATACTAATATTATAAAGAAGTAACGTTTGTATGTGTTTGTTTGGAGGACTTAATCTCTGAAACTACCGAACCAATGTAGAAAATAATGATGGTAAAATGCTGGTGACGATCTTTGTCTCAACATAGGCTATATTTTATGTCGGTACAACAGCCCTCAAAAATTTTGCAAGAGCAAAAAACGTTCTAAAATTGCGATTTCTGTGATACTGTTCGGGCTAGAAACTTGAAATTTTTGCATGGTTGTTACTTTTAAGATTCAAATGCTCTCTAAGAACAGTTTCTAAAAAATTAGAGATTTAAAAAGGTAAACTAAGAGGAAAACGTTCTCAATTACGATGTATGTGGAATTCTTAAAGCTATAAACTTAAAATATATAATAAAACTAGCTTTCTTTTTTCCTCAAACAATCGAAAGATCTCATGCAATTTAAATGCAACACAACGCGTTCCCACGTAGCTAGTCTAATATAAAATCAAATATCTGGCATAAAAACATGTAAAGTGTGAAAATTAAGTATGGTGATTAAAGTCAAAATTCTTTTAAAACACAAAAAGCACATTTTGATGTTTTTCTTCTATAAAACTTGTCAAATGCGATGATGACGTTTTAAAATAGTGTCCATATAGATTGTGAAGTGCACAGCAATCTGTTAAAATATGATGAGAAGTAACAATGTGGACAAATAAGTGTATTTTCCCGCAAGAATAGATGTCTAAGCGTTATTATGATGTAACTGTAGCGATCTCATCTCACGCGTGAACAGTATATAGCGACTTACTCGCTTAGAGTAACTGGTTTGGCCTTTTGTTCGACGCTAACACGCTCGCCTACTGGTCATGAGATCCCTGGTTCAAACCCCGGCAACTCCAATCACTCAATTGGTAACCTGGACAAGCACGCAACCAGCAGCATGTAACCAAGCACGCAATAGCAACACAGCTTGGCACATAGCAACCAAGCACGCAATTAGAATTCAACAACCACAATCATCTCTTCTTATAACCCACAGATGGCAACACCAAATAAATCATCCCCAGCACACATGTGAAAGACTCACAGCACAAAGCCTGTCGCTCACACCGCACATCGTACCTGTACACGGCAATACGACAGCATTATTCACGCATGCGCATAGCTTGTCAATAAGACGTCTTCCCACTGGGGATGGAGTGTGTAGCGATATGATCTCACTTGAACAGTTTATAACGAGTTAATACCTTCGTGTAATTGGCTTGGCATTTTGCTCGATGTTAACACTTTCGCATACTTTTCATGAGATTCCTAGTTCAACTCCGGCAATGCCAATCTCTTCTCTAAATGACCAATGCGCTAACGAGTTAGAATTACGTCCGTTTTACATAGAGAGTTAGTAGGTCAGATGGATATAATTTGCTTTATGCAGTTTATTATTTATTTCTATATTCCAGTAGTTTTATCAATTACTCATCAGTTTTTTAATATCACATAGGGGAATGCATAGCCCATTTTGTCAACTCGTCTGCTTTCTAATTACTAGGAATACTCATATGTTCCGGCACCCATCAGAAAAAACGTCGATCTCTCGATTTATCAGTTCTTCACAGTGTTTTAAAATGACAGGTATGAAAAAATGATTTCTCTTAAAAGAGTAGGTAACAAACTAGAAACTTGGGCAAGAGTGGTAGTCCTGGTGGTACGTTCTTTTTCGATTTGAATAGGAAGAAAAAGTGTTCTCTCAGCGAATCTGCTTTCCTTATTCTTATTTTAGAAAATATTTGGACAACAATCAAAAATATTGCTTAGCTCTATGTCTCCAACTTTGCAAAATCAGTTAAAAATATTCCCGCGTACTTTTTTAAAGTCTGCTACGGAAGCGAGTAAATATTTATTATAGGTAATGTCAAAGTCTTCATATGTGCTTCTCTTTTACGTCTATCCGTTTTTGTATCTACACTTAGTAATTACTGCTGAATGGGATTTAAACTTTTTGAGGAAAATATAAATTATTGAAACATAATAAAAGTGCTTATCATTTAGTAAACGTTGTACTAAGTTGCTTATTGATTTTTTAATCTATGGAAAAACATCATGTCGTTTATGATAAAAGCATTCCGAAAGAAACCATTGTTGCAACCTTTTTTGTATTGCGGAAGCGAATGTATTACTGATTCTGTTTTTCTCTAGCTGAGAATTAAGCTGTTATTACACGGACTACCATACGATGGTATATGCTATTGCCTCTCACTTTCTTCGAGCTACACCTTCACGCTGCAACTAGGGTTATTTCCCATACTGAAAGTTATCTGCTAATGTAAGGAGAGGGCGTAACATTTGGCGAGTAATTGCAGCAGGTGTTTTAATATTTAGTGTAGAGCTCGATTGATAAACAAGAAGCATTATCGCGTACTAACATTTTATATATTGCAGTTTCTTTTCGTGTCTGTTCTATATATATAATATTGTGATCATTTTACTTAAAATTCCAAGATCATAAAAACTATATTTTCGCTAATATAACACTAAAATTCTAAATTATAGAGTCCATATCTTCACTTTATGTCTTTCATTACCTGTAAATATTAAGAATTCTCAACTATTAGTATTAAGTGATTTAGAAAAAAAATAGTATATTAAAACTAGTTTTTTGTCACATGTATTGGAACCGCACTTTATCGCTAAGCCGAAATCTGTAACGCAAAGAAAGATTTTAAATTAAGTTTTAGTTCTGTTGTGCCAAAATCACTATTATGACATTTTTAATTAATATATGTTACATATTTTAAACGTATTTCATGTTACATATTGAATGTAATGAATACAATTTAGATATAGTTTCCACTCTTTTGCAGTGTTTTCTTCCTTGGTTTTGATGATTTTAATCATTTTTCGAAAGTTTAAATGAGTTTTTGATATTTTTCGTTTCAAAAACACAATCCTTATTTTTATACATATTGTGTACAGTCCAGGGAGGGGGGGGGGGGGTTATACTCTATACTAACTCTGCCGAAAATCACTGTATAAAAATGTCACAAATAAGAATAGATTAGTAATAACATCTAATAATAATGTTGTACATAAATTTTGTTGAGGGGAAGGAGGAAGTTACGTATAGTAATTGTAACATATTCTAAAACTTTTAGTACTAAACCCTAATTTCTACATCATATTTTTCGATAAATTTTACATTCGTGTATCAAATTGAAAGTCACTCGTTAAAGTAATTTAGGAATTACGCAGGTTTTATGTTTGTACCTTTCCTAATGTTAAATAAATGTTCGATCGTCGAAAACAGATTACAAGACAAGTGCTTTTTTAAGAATAACTTAAAAACTATTTGGCGGAATGAGCTTTAATTTTTTGTTCGCATATTTGAAAATTCTAGAAATCTATTTCTTTTAGGAAAGTTTTGCATTACAATTCATTTTTGTTTTCGAAAATATATAAATTTTGATTTTTTTTGAAGGGAGGCAAAATATTTTAACTGGGGGGGGGAGGGGTTAAATGCGGTATTTATTATTAATACAAAGTAAAAAAAAGGGCACAATTTGATTAACAAATTGAAACACATATAAAGGTTTAAAACTTATACACCGCTAGGAGGGGGAAGACAAAATTTTAGGGTGGTTGAAATTCAATAATTAAAAAGGAAAAATCGACTGAAAAGGACATTCTCACCCACATACATTAAATACAATAATCCAACATGAAATGAAAAATTAGAGCCAGGAATTGAACCTGGGTTCACAGCGTTCTGGGCTGTTGCTCTAACCACTGAGCCACTCCGGCCGATTCTGAGTCTGCAATTTATCACTAATAAACCATGTTGGAGAGAAAGTCACCAGCCATCTAACAGACAGCCTTGGATGACTGGACAACGGTGAATAGATTTTTACTATTCCACCGATCTACGAATAAATATGTATGTCTGTATAATAATTGTATATCTTTAAAAAATGATTATCAAGATTGTTTTAAAAGAAAATTATTAAAAGGTAAAATATAATTAACTATAAATAGCTGCTAGTATAAATTTTCATTTATTAAATTTTATTTTTCTAAAAGTATAAGTAAATTTTCTGTCCCCCCCCTACTACAAAATTTAGACTCTGAACGCTGCATGCTAAAAGGAGGCTAGAATAATTTGTATTGCAATAAAATACCTTGATGCATGTTTGCTTGTATTTTTATCTTTGGCGACATAACTTGGCAACAAGTACGAAATAACGCCAAATACAGCTGCAGAAAGTAATTAAACGAGTACAGTTTGAGAAGTAAATAAGTGACTACGACAGTACAATTATAACATATAGCAAATAATATAAGGAATTGAAACAAAATAATCGCAATAAACTTTAAATTAGTAAATAAAGTTCTTATCGGCAGTGGTAAATAACGAACTCTGAAGGGACAATTGGCGCATACGTATTCTTTAATTTAAAAATAACTGCACATTTTAAAAGTTTTTTTTGTGTATAATTGGTCCTTGTGTTACCAAAGATATTGCTTTTTTCTTAATTCTTCTGTATTTTTGGTTTCAATATTTGCGACCACGCTAAACATAACATGTTGACTTACTGACGGTAGCCATCTTGGAATTTTTAGAGAGCTCTGATTGGTGGATTTCGAGCTGATATCTACCGTAGAGGATACAAACAGCTGGACGTTAGCGCTTGGCGAAATTACGAGAGGCAATCTATCACACGGGACGATTCCGAGATTTTTCCTCTTGAAAAACGTGTTTCGGATGTATCTGATATTGACTATGATATGAGAGTACGTGTGATAGCACCATTACTGGCTCAGATATAGCATGATGAAAATTAGCTCGAGTCAAATTGATCCGGTGCGCAACGGATTATCGAAAAGTGCCACGGAAATGTTAAGGAACAATTAGTTTTTCTAAAAAAAAAAAAATTAAATTAAATTAAATTTGCAATTTTATTTTCAAATCTTATTTCAATCTACTTAAAAATATGGATTTAAAAAAGATGTTTTCATAATATGTCAGTTATGATTTTTATTAGAATTAATTATTATCTTACATTTTTAAGTGCGAAAACGAAAAGTCTTCCAATCTAACAAATTCTGAGAAACATCATTTTAGAAGCAAATTTCTCTGCCAAAAGAACAAACAAGGGATAATGATGCATTTTATTCTCTTGTGTGGTGAAATTCACATCATTTTCTACAGTGGTTCTTCACATTTCCGGCTTACGATAAATCAAATAAAAAGAGAAAAAAGATCTCCCTCTCTTATTTTATTTTTGCCTCAGAAAATAGTTCTTCATGGAGTTTTATGACGACATTTATCAGTCTTTGAAATTCAAGGATCTCTATGATCGCCAAAAGCTATGGATGACAGTGACCGATGACGTCATGAATATCTTAGCATGCTTCTTATATTCTCTTTCTTTCTGTCTTGTGCTTCTTCAAATAAATAAATGAATAAGTAAAACTAAATAAAGAATAAAATAAAAGAATTAGCATCGTTTTATGAAATTTATTCAAAGTTCAATTTTTGTACCGACAAAATATCTTTTGAAGATATTTTCTCAAATCTATGCATTTTTTTCAATGTGTGCGAAAAATTCACAAATACGTTCTTTATATTTCTGGCAATCAGCTGGTTATTATTTAGCTACATGATTTAAGAGAGCTAGTTAAAAAATTAAAGTCGTAAAAATGTTTTTAAGAATCATTTCCAAATGCTTAGAAGAATAATTTGGAACGATAATTTTATCACACAAATTTTTCAACCGAAAAATTTTGATTAAAAAAACCCCACTCAATTTAATTATCATTATCGTTATGATATTCATATCTTTGGAATGGTAAAAATTAAAACTCATAGATGTTTCTCCATATTTTTGTCAATGTTTAGAAGTACAGTTTAGCTTAAATAAATAAATAAAAAAAAATTAAAATAATAAGGAAAATGCAATCAGCTAAATTAGATGTCCATAATCGGTATAAAATTCATAGTGAAATCTTTGAAAAAACAAAAACTAATAAAAATATAGGTTTTTGATCACAAAATTTAAAAGAAAATCACAAGTAAAAGTTCAGAATTTTGTTGGCCATTAGTGTTATATAATTCATAATGAAATCTTTAGGATAAAAAAATTCGCAAAGATAGACACTTTACGTTTTGAAATTTTAAACTTTTAAAGAAGTACCACACATTGAAATTCACAATTTTATACCGTTATCGTTACAAAAAATCATAGTGTGATCTTTGGCATGAGAAAAAAATAGCAAAAGCACTTCTCAATATAGTTCAGTTAAATAAGTTTTATAGAATCAAAAACTATGCATGGCATATTAACCATTCTTTTGCAGGCAAATACTTGCGATGTGCAATGTCCAACTATTTTTTAAATTTGTGCGATTTTTTAAGTTTTTTTTTCCAAGTTTTTATTCAAAATTTCGTTATCTGAATATAAAATTTAATTCATAGTTTAAGAAAATCGTTTTTTACCTATTGTCGCCAGATTTTAAAAGGCCCAAATAATAATATTTACAAAAACTTTTCAATTAAAAAAGTATATTTACACGTAAATATTAAAGAGAAAAATAAATTAAAAAATTAAATTATTACGTGCGAAAAGCATTTAATGGTAAATATTACGTCATATTTAAAACGACACACTTAAAACGTCATATTTAAGAAGATTTTCTTACAGCATCGTTATAAAACTCCAGAAGGCCATGACTTTTTTTACGTAACCCTCTTTTTACAAGCTGATTTTCAAAAGCGTAATTTATATTAATTAATTAATCAATCAAGAAATCAGCCGTCAGCTGTCATGACAAGGGTTGATTCCGTTTTAAGAACCGAAAAATCATTCAATATAAGGGGCAACCCGATTACAGAAGATCGCCACTGGTCGTGACAATATCATTCAGTCTTCCGTAATTAGGTAATCTTTTTACATCAGAGCAAAATAATGTGTCTTTAGAGCCTGCGGTTTCTGGACAGGAGTTGGCGAGCCTAGCTCGTAGGAGGCAAAGCCCGCTAATTTGAAAGGAAAAAAGGAAATGCAATGAGTAATTTAAAAACATTTTCTGCCCAAATACAGACTTTTCTTAAAAACAGCCTGTAAAATTTAGTTACTGAGTTTGCATCTTGAGTTTTTGAGTAACGTTGAATGGTATATAAATATATATACATGTGAGAACGACAGGATAAAAATATTAAATTTCTTCTTAAACAATCCAGTATCACATATAAAACTCATAAAAAAATATTTTGAAAATAGTCTTTGTTAAAATGTTTAAATACATGACGCTTAAAATGATTTTATTTTATTGAGAAATGTCTTTTGATTAAAAGTAGAAAAGGAATCATTTGGATCCACAATGTTATTAAACAGAATTTTCTTTTCAAATTTCTAAACATTTAGAGAATTACTGAGTTTAAAATTTTATAATTTAACCCATTAAAATTTTATAATTTAACGCATATACTGTTAAAACTTTTGTGGTGGGTTGAACCAACTTTTGGCATTGCAGCAGCTGCAACAATAACATGGTGAAATCTCCTTCAAAATTTGGATCTATTGTTCGACAGGAGCTCCAAATGTTGGAACGAAATTTCACCATCTTGTGATTGTAGCTATTGCAGCACCGAAAGTGGGTTCAACACAGCACAAAATGTTCAAAATGCTATTATATGAGTGCATTTCAGGAACATAATTTTTATTTAGAAATTCCGAATTCATACCAAAATTTTTAAATAGTAATTTTTGCTTTATTTAACGACAAACGTTTCGTGATTACATAAAGTAAAATTTGTTCTTTCGGAATTTCCGATATGGATTCGGGATTTCTGAATGAAAAAGAAATCCTTGAAATGCACTCATTTATGAACTAATGATACAAATGGGTTATGATTGCACCACTTTCTTCTAAAATTTAAATGTATTTATCTCAGAATATCTTTTGCAAGATTTGTGGTGCAATATCCAACTATGCAAGTTGGTATCCAGTGTTGCGATCATTTTCTGGTCAATTTAAACAGGTGGACAACTTATAAAAGTACTAAATTTATAAAATCGATATTTTGTGCACTTTGAAAGAGGTCAAATTAGAAAGTGGATAACATATAAGGGCGGTCAACATAGCAGGTTTTAGTGCATTTAAATGAATACACGGGATCATCGAAAAAGGTTGAACACATTTGAAAAATCATCACTGCGCATCACTTCTGTGCATCGCTTGAAAGTCATGGCTGCGAAACAGTTACATCTAACAATATTTGGAGAATTGCTGAGTATTCAGCAAAGAAAATTACTACGTTTCTTCAATTACTCTTGGGGTTATGATTTTTATAAATGTGACCAACTTTTTTTCGACGACTATGAGTAAGAGTTGAAACCCAAATCGATTTTTATATGGTGCAAAGAAAAGTTGACATTTTTTAAATTGGAACTATATCTCTAAAACTAACGATTTAAAAATTAGCTATAGGTAAAATATAAGAAGAGACAATCTGTATAAGAATATAAACAATTTTAACAACATGATTTGTAAAAATTTTAATTTGATCCCTGACATCATATCTACGCATATCCAAAGCGAATCCCACAAATATTATTTATACACTTATAATCAAACGCAATTCATACTTCATCTTGTAGTAGCGATTAAACTTAATGCACACCTCATACGATCTAGCATAGACACAAGTGTTATCGATTCGTCAAGGATTAATAATGATATGACCTCATATTTAGTGGACATTTAAAGGTTTTCTGAAAAAATTTTTTTTTTCCAAGCTCAACAACGTAAAAAATTGACATATTCACGAACTCATTGTTGCACGTAAACACATAGTATTTTCAGACCTTTCTACTGAATTATTTTAGAAACGAATAGCCTTTTTTTGCAATAAATGTGTTATATTTGAGTTACAATATATCGCTTCGGTGGTAACGAATTCATCACGACTGTCGTGTGTCTAAAATCTGCTCAAAATGCAAATTTCGAGGATATTTTTTAAAGGATATCTTGCTTTTGTAGGAGAAAGAGAAACGCTATTCAATTTGTTAATATCTGAAGACGAATACCAGCAATTTGTATGCATTTCCACTGAGAAAAATGACGCTTTCAAATCTGAGTAAATCGATGTTTTCATTTTGTTATGAAACTTTTTATTTCAAATATGACGACCCAACGCTTTCAATTCTGAAATACCAGAAATACTCAGAATATTGAAACATGGACATACTCAAAAATGAGCACATAGAAATCAGCTTATACTCATTTTTGAAACATGGACATACTAAGAAATGATTATAATCAGTTCAAACTCATTTTTGAAACATGGAAATACTCATAAATGAGCACATAGAAGTCAATTTATACTCATTTTTAAAACATGGGCATACTCAAATATGAGCAAATGATGTTTTATTTTTGAGTGTGTGCATGTTTTTAGAAATGAGTATACACATGTTTCAAACTTGAGTAATTTTGATTCGGAGCCATTTTGACTATGCGACGTACTCAGATTTGAGTATTTTTTGCTCAGTTTTGAAAATGTCGTTTTTAGAGAGTATAAATAGAAATGAATTCAGAAAGTAGCCAGTTTGGATTTGAGAACAGCTTGAACGACATTTCCTTAACTTAAGAGTGCCTCTCTATTATCAAACAGACGCTTTAATATTAGAATGTTTTATCATAAATCGAGGATTTTTAGGTGCATAAAATTTCTAGTAGCACTGAGAAAAATGACACTTTCAAATCTGAGTTAATCGATGTTTCATTTTGTAATGAAACTTTTTGTTTCAAACATGACGACCCAATGCTTTCAGTTCTGAAATACCGGAGATACTTAGTTTCAAACAAAATTATTTTTTATTCGAACTTTTTATTGAAACATGAACATACTCAAAAATGAGCGCATAGAGGCCATTTCACACTCATTTTTGAAACATGGACATACTCAAAAATGAGCACATAGAAGTCAGTTCATACTCATTTTTGAAACATGGATATACTTAAATACGAGCACATGATGTTTTATTCTTGAGTGTGTGCCTGTTTTCAGAAATGAGTATATACATGTTCCAAACTTCAGTAATTTTGATTAGGAGCCATTTTGAATATGCGACATACTCAGATTTGAGTACTTTTGCTCAATTTTGAAGATGTCGTTTTTAGAGTGAGATTATTCATAAGACTTGAAATATATATATACATATAGTAGAAAGTTTGGTTGGACGCTGCAAAGCTATTTTCGAAGACAAACATTTTTTCTCACTCATTATGGTTCAGATCTAAAGAAAATATTTGAAATACTTTACTATTGGTGAGTATTGCATCACTTTTTATGTTACTTATGGGATTATTGTACATATGTTTATATTGAAAAAATTAAACACAGCAGCCCCCTTATTATCTGACACGCAGACATGCAGGGCTACGGAGTCGGTGGGAAAAATGACCGACTCCGACTCTGACTCCTGAAATTTTAATGGAACCGACTCCGACTCTGACTCCGACTCCGAGATGGCTAAAGTACTAGTATTGGTTGTTGATTCCTATTATTCAGATTGCTTCATTGCTGTCATTTGTTTCGAAATAGTAATAGTCGCTTTATTAAATTTGTCATTAAATAAAGGAAATATTACTATTTAAAAAAACAGTGGCAGCAATCAAGCAATCAGAATAAAAAAAACAAATCAACTGGCAACACTGGAACCTGCTATTGCATTCCTGTTTGACCTTGAAGTATATGATGTGCATATTAACCCAGGGGTCGATGCAGGTTTTTTTTCTTAGTGCCCATTTAATGAAAAGTAAAAGTTATTTTTGTGAAAAATAACATCTTGTAACGAACTATATACTAAATATAAAATATAAACTGGAGATTTCAATTAAAAACAGTTTTCATATATGCTGTACACTGGACAGTATATTGGGACTGTTTAACCTGGGTTTTTTTGTACATATAGTCCAAATATAAAAATAATAATTCAGTTTATAAATGTAAAATTACATAGAATTGGTTTAATTTCACTTCAAACTGTCTAAAAAACAAGCTGGAGTCGGAGTCGGAGTCGGCCTGTTTTTTAGTGACTCCGACTCCGACTCCACAGCCCTGCAGATATGTGACATTATCAGTTAACCGACACCTTCACCATCTCATTTTCTGTCCCGCAAGTATCGAATAATCAGGAGTCTTCTATTTTTTTATGCACCTGATAATGTCTTCACAGTTATCCGACAATTTTTGATTTTCTGGCGTAATCTTTATTCCGTGAATATAAGTTAATCAGGAATATACTATTACTGCGAGTACTAAATAATTAAAATTCTAAAAAAATGGCATAAATTGCAATATATAATTAAGATTTGACAGTGAGCGATAAACTACGTTGATGCAATATTTTCTTTTTTAAATTCATGCATTGTGTTTTTGGATTAAACTTAATATGTGACTGCTTTCAGCTTGTGACACTGCAATTCACTTCGTCACTGTAAACTCATTTATTTAATCTTAAATTTAAGTGATATTCGTAGAGGAGCGTACAAACACTTGAATTGTTGATACATGTTAATAAGATTAAATACAGTAAATACGATTATATGTCATATATAACAGTTAACGGAATGAATAACAAAATCAGTCTGATATAACACCATTTGTAATTAGAAGACACATTGTTTAGATACTATCTCTACAATCGATGAAACAGTAATCCCAATATAATAATGCAATATCCAGTTTATCAGGAGTCACGAATCTGTATTATTCCCGTAATACTCATAAAGTTCAATAATTCCATTTGTTTGCGAGATCAGTAATCTGATAGTACAATGAAATGTTGATATAGCCATACATAAAGAACCAGAAAAAGTACGATTATAGACAGGCATGTGAATGGTCTGCTTGTAAGAAATACATATATAGTTAAAACAGTTTAGAGCGATGGATCTTGAAATATTAAGAAAATCATCATAAGTAAAATAGCTATTAAATTTTATCGTTACTTATCAGAATTAACTTTAAATTAATTATTATTAGTAAAATATTAATAAGAAATTGAGATAAATAGTAATTGAACATTTTGTAAAACTTTCAAGTAATAATGAAAATTTGCTGAAAATAATTAATTTATGATAATTGTTTATCAGGAATTTTAATTTAGATGTTTGAACAGGCCGAAATTTTCAGGTACGAGAAAAAATTACTGAAATCCTGCCCGACCCCAGGACGGCCGGATTCAGTTCTTACAAAAAATGCCGATATTTTTTAACCTACACTGAAGGATCTTTTAACGAATGCTGCATACATTTATATGCGAACATTTTACAGAACATTTAAAAGCCATGGAATACAAAATAGCAATATTAATGATACTTAAACTTACTAGATACAAATAAAGACTCATTATCGAAAATTATGTAAGATAAGAATAGAAGGAAAATAAGGTGAAAAATCATACTTTTCAAGCTCTATTTATGTAACCAAATTTATTTAACCAAAATAAATTTCCAAAAATTCTGTTAACAAAAGTACTGTTTAAAAAAAAAAAAAAAAAAAAAAAAAAAAAAATTACACTCCATTCCAACTATGCCGCAAATCATCGTATAAAAATGCAACTGGTACCAGCCGATTAGTAATAACGTCTACTAATTATTGCTATACTTAAATTTTGCTTAAGAGATCGTCTACATGTAGAAATTGTATCAAACGTTAAAATATTTAATACTGACACCGAATTTTGACGTCATATTTGGGTTTTGCGGTAAATTGTACCTGCCGATACCAAAAGGCAAGTCAGTCGGTTAAGTATTTTAGGAATTATAAAGTTTAAAGTTTGGAACTCTTAATGTTAAATACATTTTTGTTATTGAAAACAGAATGCAATTAAGGTAGTTTATTAAACATAACTCAAAAAATACGTTGCGTCTGGGATGTAATTATGGATTCCCATATTTAAAGCTTCTAGAAATTGATTTCTGTATTAAAAAAAACATAGATTACGATTAATATTTTTTTCGAAAATTATTTTCGAAAAAATATATCGATGAAATTAATTTTCGAAAAAAAAATATGAATTGTTATTTATGAAATTTTTAACATAATTTTGATTTCTATAAGTTTCAAATATGCTAATCCGAAATTACAACTCATTCTGCTAAGTAGTTTTTGGGTTATACTTTAAAACTATCCGTATTGCAATCTGGTTTGCAACGAATTAAAATGAATTTCAACATAGAAGTTCCAAACTTTAAATGTTCATAATTCTTAAAGTACTTGACCGAATGACTTTTGAGGACCGAAGATAAAATTTACCGAAGTGTCGGAATATGATATCAAAATTAAGTCTTAGTATTGAAAATTTTCAATTTTCTTACGAATTCTATAAGTAGACCACTCCCTAAGCAAAATTTAAGTATAGCATTAATTAGTAGTGTCGTTATTAGAACTAGTCACATTTGTACCAGTCCATTTGTACCAGTCACATTTGTATGCAATGATTGTGCAGCAAAGTTAGTTGTTCTTTTTTCTTTACAACTATACAATATCACTATGACTTTTATGAAACAAATTGTTGTCCACACACTGCCCGAGAAAAGTTAATTACAGGCCCGAGTATGTAGAAAAAAATTAAGCCCTGACCGGCTCGAGTTTCGGGACAGGCCCGTCCTGATACAGATATCTATTTTAATTAGCAAAAATATGTGAAGTATGCATAAGTGTATAAGTGAGCTATTCTTACTGCACAAAATAAATTGAAATGACACTAGTTTGTTTTTGCTAAAAGAATGAGAGTCACTACAGAAATATAAGTAAGACTAGGGTAAATGCCCGTCCTAGGACGGTAGGTAGAAATCATGCTTTTCACTTAAAATTTAAAGTAATTGATAAAAATATTCCTATACTATTCATCGACAATAAAGAAAACTGACCTGAAATGGGGCAGACCTGCAGTTCAAGATCTGATTAATGCATGGACCTCTGACGTTTTAACTACCCATTTGTAAAACATTTTTTATGTAAAAATGGGGAAATTTTTTTACAATAATAATATACAATCTACAAATGAGAATTTCTATGTTTGGTTTCTTCGTTCCATTTCCATAATCGAGATAGTTGTCTCTTTTAAAAATCGGGAATCCTGTTTCTGTTATAAAGTAGCATATCCAATGGATCCTTTAAAAATAATAAAATATAACTCCAAAAACAATTATTATTTCAAGCTTTTTTTACCAAAGCACCACTTTTAATAATTTTAATTTTCCTATTTAATATAATTTTCCTTTTTAAATAATTTTAATTTTCCTGAAATTATTTACTTTTCTGAATTTTTTATTAAAAATTAATTCATCTAACCTATAATTTATTTTTTTAAGCTATCGGTAACATGTAATCAAGATATACAATCAATATGAAGTAATCAATAAAGACTTCTATTCAAATACATAATCTTTACAATTAAGAAATGAAAAACCTGAAAATTACGATGATTTTATGATTGACCAACATGTATTCAAATAAAAATATATTTTCTATTTAATATTAATGAAAAAAATGGCATCGATAGGCATAAATATAATATAAACCCAGTGGATAATATTTTCGTAACGTCAACGTCTAAATAAATATGAATTTTTAAAAGCTTATAAAAATGAAGTACACGTGCCTAAATTTATCTTGCAAATAAAATACATCCAAAAAGTCACGTTTCTAAATATGTTTCATTATTTCTCTTTTCTCTGTAACAGTGACAGTTTTTAAAAAAATTATCAATGAATCTAAAAAATGAACGACCCACTACATAGCCATCTAACCAACAATTGAGTGGTTCTGCCCGGAATCGTTACAACACCTGCGTATTATATAAATATATAATTAGAGTATTATACTCTGTGAAGATTCATATTCCCAAACTCTTTTCGGAGAAATTTTCAAATATCTATAAATAAAAAAACTAAACTGGGAACAAATGGGGACAAAATTTGAGAAGTGTAGTTCTCCATGGATCACATATATTTGCGAAGTCAAAAAATGAAGACTATCCGCAGAAAATGGTGTTGTTGCAAATAATATTGTTTGTTTTATATTCCATGTTTTATTTTCATTGAACAAAATAATAAAAAAGAAAACTGCCCAGTTAAACTGAGGGTATTGAGCTCACAGGCTATTCACACTAATTGTATGTTACTGATAAAATAACAAAGCAAATAAACAGACAATCGAATATATATTGAGTTACAAAATAACATTACACAATGACAAAAACATAGTAACTAAACTGAAAATAGAACATCACTTATATTTATAAATTCGTCTGGGATTCTGCAGTCATGTTCCCGGACGTGCAAGAAAGCTTACACGAAAGTATAATCCAATAAAATTTAAGATGTAATGCTACGATTACAATTACGATCCGATATACTAACACCCGCCCATAATCTAGCATTACATTAGAAAAACGCAGAATAAAAAATTACAATAAACAAACATTAAAAATATGACACAGTTAAAACATTACTTATACAAACAGCAAAGAAACAACAATTCATAAATTTAACTTTAGGAAATGCCTTTGTAAACATATCAGCAATTTGAATATTTGTAGGATTATATTCAATTTTGATATTATTTTCTTTTACAACATTACGAACAAATTTTAGTTTTATATCTATATGTTTCATTCTACCATAACTACTTTTATTACTGATACATTTTATGCAAGACTGATTATCCTCTAAAATAACTAAATCCTTAATACTTACAATTTCACAAGCAATATTTTTGAACCACAACAGGTCTCGCAAACTTTTAGTTAAGGCAATAACTTCAGCTTCAGTTGACGATAATTCAACTGATTTTTGTTTATTACACCACCAGAGAACAGGCATGTTACAAAACATTAAAATGTAACCTGATACTGATTTTCTATCATTTGTGTTAGCCTCCCAATCAGAATCAACATACATAGATAATTTAGGATCAGATTTTTGCTTTTTATACACAAGTTTTAAGGACAAAGTTCCTTTCAAATATCTTAAGATTTTCTTTAGTGCAATCCATGCAACTTCAGCAGGATTTTCCTGCATTTGACTCAAACAATTAACACTATATAAAATATCAGGTCGTGAAATATATGCTAAATACAATAAACAACCTACAAGTTCACGGTATGGACCATTAAATGGTTTTCCATTTTTTAAATCAGATGGACTGGATTTAGGAGAAATAAGAATATCACTAGGTTTACATTCTAGCATATTAAATTTACTTAAAAATTTAATTATATAAGACTCTTGATCCATTATTAAACTATCAGATTTAAATTTCATTTGAAAACCCAGAAATTCTGAAACACATTCTGATTTTGACATATGAAACTCTTTAGAGAGTAAAGAAATAATTACACTAGTTTCATTTAAATCTGAAGCTGCTATAAGCATATCATCAACATACATAGCAATAATTATTTTATGACCATTACTATAACGAATAAAAATACAAGGTTCATTATCAAGAGATTTAAATTTTAATTTTGAAACAAATTCAAGAAACCTTTCAAACCATTGTCGTGGGGCCTGTTTCAGGCCATATAAACTCCGTTTGAGTTTACATTTTAACCCACTTTCGTCATCATAGCCTTGCGGCTGATCCATAAAAACAAGTTTATTTAACTTACCATTCAGGAAAGCTGTTTTTACATCCAAAACTTATGCATGCAAGTCTTCATTTAAAATCACAAAAAGCACTAAACGTAAAGCTGGCATACTTATTACAGGGGCGAAAGTTTCACTATAGTCTAGTCCTTCTTTTTGCATAAATCCACGGGCTACAAGGCGAGCCTTATAACGTCCATCTCTTTTGGTATACACACATTTGCAGGAAATAGCTCGTTTGTCAGGTGGTAATTTTTCGAGATCCCAGACGTCGTTGATTTTCGTGCTTTCAATCTCTGCATCCGTAGCTTCCTTCCATAAACGTTGTTCATCAACAGGGAGAAATTTGATCTCATCAAAAGATAAAGTTTCTTGTTGAAAAAGTAATGCTTCATACACTTCAGGAGCTGGATACCGAATAGGTTGTTTTCTTGATCTCTCGGATTTTCTCATTTTGTCTTCTTTCTCTACAGAATCCCCTGATTCTTCACTAGTTCTTTATTGAGCATCTGGGTTAATTTCACAATCAGTCAATTCTGAATTTTCTACTATGTGTTGTTTTGAGTTTATGGTATGGTTCTACTCTTCATCAAATTTGACATTTCTTGATATAGTTATGCGTTTCGTCTCAGGATCTAACAATCGATATCCTATTGAAGAATAACCTATGAAGATCATATGTTTATACCTATAATCAAGCTTCTTACGATGAACGGAAGGAACTAACATGTAGGTACTGCATCCAAAAACACGTATGTGCTTCAACTCGGGATCTTCTCCAAATTTTAAGAAATACGGCGTTAAGTTCTCAATGGAGCTGCTTGGCATTCGATTTTTCAAATAAGCTGCTGTAAGAATAGCTTGACCCCAAAAAGTCTTAGGTAAATTTGATTCAGCAATTAAAGCCCTTCCTATATCCAGGAGCGATCTATTGCATCTTTCAGCAACTCCAGAGTGTATGGAGGAGCAGGATCAATCACTATACCAAGATCTCGAGTAAATTCACTAAATCAATGCTTAAATATTCTTTTCCGTTATCACATCTCATTTTCTTCACTGTAGGATTAGTTTTTAAGAAAACTTTCAATTCTTCTGAAGCTTCACTTTTATGCTTCAATAATCGAACTTCAGTAAATCGCGAAAAATCATCTATGATAGTCATAAAATAGCATTCACCAGAAAAAGTTCACCAGAAAATAGGGCCACATATGTCAGAATGAATAGCAGTCATTGGGGTACTTTCTCTTTTCCTAGGTCCTCTTCCCATTGGTGTTGCACTCTGTTTTGCTCGAACACAAACATCACAAAAAGAAAGGGGTGTTGGAAGTTTCATTTCCTTCAACACGTTGGCGCTTGGATGGCCCATTCTGCGATGCCAAATTTCAGAATCACTTTCTTTTGATGCGAGAACAGTTTCATAATTTGGGACAAAATAACTAACATATTGTCCATTTGAATCACGTTCACCAAAACAAAAACGATTTCTTCCTTTTCTATGAACACCTTTTCATTCTTGAAAATAACTGCATAATTTGCATTTTCGATTTTTCTAATGGAAATTAACTGTCCACTTAAATCTGGTACGTAAAGAACTTTATTTAGGGTAATTTCCATTCCGTTTGATAAGTTTCCGATAATATTTCCAACACATTTAATTTCAAGATTCGTTGTTTTCGACGCACACTTAATAGTTCCTGAAGATGGTTGTAAAGACATGAAATATTTCTCATTAGAGCACATATGGGAAGTCGCTCCAGAATCCACTATAAATTCATTCTTTTTAACGTTCCCTGCAACAAAAGATACCGCTGAAGACGCAAATTTTTCCCCATTTCAATTTTTAACAGCTTTACAGTTACGTTTAAAATGGCCAGGAAGTCCACATTTGAAACAAGTAAGTTTCTTTCTACAATATTTAGCTATGTGCCCCTTTGACAGTTTTTGCACACAAATTCTTTTCGAGTTGATACAAACGCGGTATTATCATGAGCAGTTTTGGACTGCACTTTTTCTTCTTAGAGTCGAGCAGAAGTGCTTCAGCATCTAACAGCCGCTGTGTGACAAAATCTAGAGTCAAAACAGTATTCGGTTGATTTTCTAACGCAGTTTTAACATTTTCAAATTCTTGAGGCAACGACATTAGAATATAAAAAATAGTATCGGTTTCACTTACTTCAGCGCCGGAAATTTTAAGTTCTGAAATTAATTTATTTATTTCATCAATGTGACTTCTCATAGACACAACACGATCCTTTTTAATAGTTCCTAACCTCTTTCTAATTAAAATTTGATTAACTGCACGCTTGGTATCATATGTTCGTTCTAATTTATTCCATATCTTATGCGCAGTATTTTCTTCTTGCAATGACGCAAGAACACCATCGCTTAAAAGCGATAATAATAAAGCATAAGCCTTTTTCGATTTTACAACTTCCGCAGTTTCAGTTGTCGCTTCATTGTCTAAAAAATTATCCAAATCTTTCGCCGCAAATACGGCTTTCACACGCCTTTTCCAAACAGAAATTTTTTTTACCGTCGCCGTCAAAAAGAGTGTAGGTCTGTAAGGTTGCGCTATGGTTAAATATACGGCGGCATAATTAACTATACAAAACTTTATTACTTTAACGAAATATATAATTAATTCAACATATTCAAATAAACACAATTAATAAATAAGTATAATAACAGCCGTCCTGCAGCCGTTCCCAAAAAACGCAGCATCACTCGAGACCGCCGAAGAGCAAGTGTCAAAAGATTCTCGCCGAATCCACCGTCAGTTTATACTTGGCAAAACTTTCCAAGCGCCAAACTTTCGCCAAATGGGAGAACGCTAATTTTGTTCCGCTGGAGAAACTTAAATGAATTATGCTTCCTCTTCCATTTTCATATAAGGCGAATTAACGTCTCCACATTACTCCCCCGCCAGGCTCACACAACCCGTGGGAGACGAAAACGAACTTTCCTTCCCGATCTCGTTATGTAAGTTGTAGGATCAGGCTCACCATCTTCATTCAACAGAAACGCAGGTTTTAAACGATTAATATTTATGATCTTTTCCTGGTTCCCGATAGAAACCACAAAATCTTTCTGCAGTCGTTTTACGACTTTGAATGGACCCTCGTAAGTCGGTTGTAAAGATCTCTTAAAAGGACCTCTCCGTACAAATACATGGGTGCAATTCTTTAGCTCTTTCGGAACATAGATCTTTTGCTGCCCATGCCTTAAAGGTTGACAAGGTCTCAAAGCACACATAATTTTTTGTAGTTTTGAAATATAAGTCGGTGGGTCTGAGAAGGGGCTATCCTCGTACAACTGGTCTGGAAGCCGTACAGTCGTTCCATATGTCAGCTCAGTTGTAGATGCACCAAGGTCCGCACGTACTGTTGTCCGTAGACCCAGCAAAACCAGGGGGAGAGCTTCCAACCAATCAACCTTATAGCACATTAAGGCCTGCTTTAAAGGTCGATGAAGTCGCTCCACCAAACCATTAGTCTGGGGCCTATACGAAGCAGTTCTAGCTATAACAGAGCCTAGCATTCTTGCCAGACTTTCAAAAAGTATGGACTCAAATTGTTTAACCCTATCGCATGTTATCCTCTGAGGCGTACCAAAACGGGAAACCCACATCTGAACAAAAGCCTGAGCAACTGTTTCAGCAGTCATATCCACAATAGGTACAGGCTCTGGCCACCGGGTAAACCTATCAATCATAGTTAGGCAATATCTGAATCCACGTACTAGAGGTAAAGGACCAATGATATCTATGTGTATATGAGCAAATCTGTCGTCTGGAACGAAAAATTGCACCAAAGGAGACTTAGTATGCAGGTGTACCTTAGTCCTTTGACAGGGTATACACGCTCTACACCACACAGCAACATCTTTATTTAGCTCTGGCCAAACATATTTCGAACAGATTAGCTGCCTAGAAGCCCGTATTCCTGGATGCGACAGCCCATGCATTGACTCAAACACCTTATATCTCAAGGTATGGGGGACAGAAAACCTGTTCACCTCACCAGAAGTTTCACAATACAATAATGTCTTAGCATCCGGCATTTGTACTTTAGCTAACTTTCCACTAAACTCAGCCTTTCCGTCCAAAATAGCCTTTAGCTCCTCATCCTCTGTTTGCAACTTTTCCCACAACTCAAAATCTGCAAGTGACGCAAATTGAATCTCACAAACTCTAGATAAACTGTCAGCAACAAAATTTCCCTTGCCTGGCAAATAACGTATATCCGTCGTAAACTGTGATATAAAGTCTAACTGCCGAAGCCTTCTAAGGGAACATTTCTCCTGTTTCTGCTGAAATGCAAAAATTAGGGGTTTGTGATCTACATACAACGTAAATACCCGAGCCTCCAACATATGCCTAAAATATTGGATCGCAGAATATGCCGCCAACAATTCCCGGTCATATGTTGAATATTTGCACTGTGTAGGGGACAACTTACGAGAGAAAAAGCCAAATCGGGCGTAACTTCTTGTAACACCTCACCCATAGTAAAATCACTGCAGTTAGTTATAAGTGCAAGCTTCGCATCTTGAGAAGGGTGATAAAGCAAAGTCGCATTAGCTATAGTTTGCTTAACTTGCTCAAAATTGCTTCCTGCATCCGCATCCCACTGAATTTCTCTTTTATCCCTCTTTTTTGCTCCATTCTAGAACACATTTAGTGGTCTTAATATTGCTGCAATATGGGGTACAAAACGATGATAGTAGTTCACCATACCCAAAAATCTCCTGAGATCGCTAACAGTTTTTGGTTTTGGAAATTCAAGTATAGCTTTCACCTTATCTTTGTGTGGAACACATCCCTGGCTATCTATAGTATGACTCAGAAAATCTATAGTTTCTTTGCCAAACTCACATTTTGATTCATTAATTATAATCCCGTAATCTCTAAACCGCTTAAAAACTTCCTCTAAATACTGCATATGCTGAGCGTGAGTTTCACTCGCTATTAAGATGTTATCGAGATAAGGAAAGCAATAGTCCAAACCTCGTAATACCTCATTTATAAAGCGTTGAAACGTTTGCGCTGCAGAGCATAACCCAAAGTTTAAAAATGGAAATTCAAACAAACCAAAAGGAGTTATAATAGCAGTTTTAGGGATATCGGGAGGATGAACCGGAATTTGATGATAAGCACGGACTAAATCCCCTTTAGAAAATATTTTTTTACCTTTTAACATATAAGTAAAATCTTGAATGTGAGGAATGGGGTATCTGTCTTGTACAGTAATTCGGTTAAGTGCCCTGTAATCCCCAGTTGGTCTCCAATCCGAAACGCCTTTAGGGATCATATGTAATCGACTGGCCCAATTACTTTTAGATGGCCTACAGATACCTTTCAAGCATATAGTCAAATTCCTGCTTAGCTATCCGCAGCTGCGCTGGATGTAACCGCCGAGCTCTAGCTGTCACATGTGGGCCAACAGTAGGGATAAAATGGATTGTATGATGTTTTACAGTTTGTTTATTCGTATTATTTAACTGTGTAATCTCGTTATACATTTTTAGCAGTTCTATATATGCAGTGTTTCCGATGATAGTTTTAACCACCGGGACATCACACAGACTGGCACGACCACGCGCAGAAAAGTTAGTTACAGGGTCCAATAAACGCCGCTTTTTCAAATCAACCAATAAACCAAAATGTTGTAGAAAGTCAGCACCTATAATTGGTTTAGTTACCTCAGCTATGATAAATGACCAATGCAATTTACGTTTCAGTCCCAAATCCAGTGTAAATAGTTTAGTACCGTAAGTGCAGATTTTTGTACCATTAGCGGCATACAATGGGAAATCCCTCTTTCTAGTACTTTTAACTAAAAATGACTTCGGAAAACATGAGACATCACTGCCTGTATCTATCAAATAGCTGGATTGAGTAACCTTATCTGTAACATAAAGCCTACGACTCAAGCCCATACGTGCAGTAGCCGTCGCTACTCCTGCGAGCGAAGGTCGTTTTTTGGTTTGTAAGCGCACGGAGGTACGCATTTTCGAGCATTTTCCTTAAATCGAAAATGATACCAACATAGCCACCCCTCTCTGTTTGACCTATCCCCTGAGTTAAATGAGTTCCGCCGGTAAGATTTCCTAGGCGACTTGGGACAAGAACCCGCTTTAACCAGCTTTGAAAGTTCCTGAACCTGAAATTGTAGCTGCTCCAACTGTTTATTTTGCTGACTAAATTGAGTTTGTTCAGCCCCTCTCGATTCCAGAGAGTTAACACCAGCCTGCGTACATTCACAAATCTTATCCGCCATCTCCGCTAATTTATTTAAACCCTTAGAGCTGACAGACAAAATTGTTTGCACCGATACCGGTAACCTCCGAAGCCATATATTTTTCAAAAAGTCATCGTCAACATAGCTCTCACTTAACTCTCTCATCTTACGCAATAACATTGAGGGGGACCTATCACCCAGCTCTAAATCTTCCAGCAAAGTCTTAACCTTCCGATTCTGAGAAACTTCAAATTCCGATAATAACCTCGCTTTAAGAGCACTGTACGGTTCTTCTGGGGGTTTACACACAATATCGGAGGCAAAAGATAAAGTTTCAGCATCCAAAGACGCCACCAAATGATCAAATTTAGTTTGTTCGACCGAGATTCCCGCTAACCTAAAACTAGCCTCTAGCTGTACAAAAAATAACTTTGCATTACTAGGCCAAAAATTGGGAACTTTCACCGACACTCTATTACATCCTGTACTCCCCCCTTGCACAGTTTCCTTAGGAATGTCGTCCGGCATCCCGTACAATATAAAAAACGAACAGAAATCTCAAAAAGCCGAACTAAACAACAATTTAATCCAAACTGACCGAAGATTAAAACATTTTAACACTTAAAACAGCAATATCAACATCGAAACCAACCAACCATTGGAAACTAAAGTCCTCAGAGGATACGTACAAAATGGAATAAACAGTACGGAATCTTCTCATACCTTAATCCTTGAAAGACATCCTAATAGATTTGACGAGAAGTCGTTATGAATTAATCTTTTTTTTACTCTTTTTAACCACAGCTCCAAAAGCGTGTACAAGGGTCACCACTTGTAGGTATGTAAGGTTGCGCTATGGTTAAATATACGGCGGCATAATTAACTATACAAAACTTTATTACTTTAACGAAATATATAATTAATTCAACATATTCAAATAAACACAATTAATAAATAAGTATAATAACAGCCGTCCCCAAAAACGCAGCATCACTCGAGACCGCCGAAGAGCAAGTGTCAAAAGATTCTCGCCGAATCCACCGTCAGTTTATACTTGGCAAAACTTTCCAAGCGCCAAACTTTCGCCAAATGGGAGAACGCTAATTTTGTTCCGCTGGAGAAACTTAAATGAATTATGCTTCCTCTTCCATTTTCATATAAGGCGAATTAACGTCGCCACATGACTCCCCCGCCAGGCTCACACAACCCGTGGGAGACAAAAACGAACTTTCCTTCCCGATCTCGATATGTAAGTTGTAGGATCAGGCTCACCATCTTCATTCAACAGAAACGCAGGTTTTAAACGATCAATATTTATGATCTTTTCCTGGTTCCCGATAGAAACCACAAAATCTTTCTGCAGTCGTTTTACGACTTTGAATGGACCCTCGTAAGTCGGTTGTAAAGATCTCTTAAAAGGACCTCTCCGTACAAATACATGGGTGCAATTCTTTAGCTCTTTCGGAACATAGATCTTTTGCTGCCCATGCCTTAAAGGTTGACAAGGTCTCAAAGCACACATAATTTTTTGTAGTTTTGAAATATAAGTCGGTGGGTCTGAGAAGGGGCTATCCTCGTACAACTGGTCTGGAAGCCGTACAGTCGTTCCATATGTCAGCTCAGTTGTAGATGCACCAAGGTCCGCACGTACTGTTGTCCGTAGACCCAGCAAAACCAGTTAGCCCCCCTTTTCCCCCCTTTATACTTAACCAATAAACTCCCAAAACTAATCACGGAAGCGTCTTATTAGAATTAACCTATAAACTAAATTGGAAGCAAAACGGATATTTCTATCACGAGTTATCGCGTTACATACATACATACATACATACAGAATGGGCGGGTACATTACCACTCAGGCTTTGAGAGCCTGTGAGCTAAAAAAGCTGCCAGGTTGCCAAGAACTGAAAATGTAATCTGCAATTAAATATGATATGTACGTGACATAAAAAGAGAGTCTGTTAGTGTTCATAGAACGTAAGCGTCAAACTGGAAAATATCTGAGCTGAAGCCAAACTTTTTTCTTTACTCAGTAAATAATTACAGGGTAATTAACTAGAATTAAATGAGAGTACTAGAGTAAATTACATGCTTGATAATGTATAATGTGCGTATAAATAAATAAATCATTACGACGGCAACAATTCAATTTACGATTTTCTTCGAAGAGATGTTTTGAATATAAATCTTTATACTCTAATTATCTTACATAGTATTCTGTGTACATAGTATTCTTACATAGCATTTCTGTGATTACTCCCATTCTTTTAGCACAAACAAATTCACGTCATTTCAATTTATTTTGTTCAAAAATATTAGCTCACTTACATATTTTTAATAATTAAGACAGAGATTTGCATCGGCACGGGCTACATTTTTTTCCTACGTACTAGGACCGGGTGGGAGTTTTCGGGCCGTGTGTGGACGACAATTTGTTTTGTAAAAGTAATAGTGATATTGTACAGTCGTAAAAAAAAAAAGAAAAAAGATCATACCTACTAACTTTGCTGCAAATCATTGTATACAAATAAACGTCACTGGTAGTAATCGATTTGTAATAACGACTACTAACTAATGCTTTACTTAAAATCTACTTAGAGAGTGGTCGACTTACAGGAATTGTAACACACTTTAAAAGTTTTAATACTAAAACCTGATTTTGATGTGATATTTTGATTATTCGGTAAATTTCATCTTCGATCATCAAAAGTCATTCGTTCAAGTTATTTAGGAATTGTGAAGATTAAAAGTTTGAAACTCCTATTGTTAAATTCATTTTTAATCGTTGCAAAGCAGAATGCAATACGGAGAACTCCAATACAAGTAACGATCGAAGCCTTAATAGCCTCAGAATTTGTTTTCAACAAATACTTGTTTATGATTTTACTTATTACTGTTTAAATCTCTGTTGTCTTGAGGGACTCTCTACTTATTTATTTTTCTTCAAATGTTGAAAATTTCAATAGTAACCACAATTCTTATCCCATTCGATCTGCATGCTTCACTTACTGTAGAAACCGTATAAATATAGAAACTAAAATTATTTGGGGACTGTGGCAAAATTGAGGAACATATTTAGAAAGTTGAATAAAAAAACTATTGAAACAAGGATATAACCTATAACTTTACCTATATTTGCTAATATTTAACATACATGAAAACACAGAATTGAACTTTCTATTTCCATTAAATATACGCTACATTGACGTTTCGAGTAAAAGTAAAATCCGTAAGAAATTTTTTTTCTTTGTTGAGTATTTTGACTATTGGGATTCTAATATCTATAATAATAAGGAAAGAAGATTGTCTGTCTGTGTGTGTTTGTTGTGTTCTGAAGAGACCACTGGACGCAGAGCTACAAAATTTTGGAATCAGGTGCCTCCATATCTGAAATAATGCACCTCAAAGCTCGATTTTGGAATAATTTAATTTTTTTGCGATTTTTAGCATTTTCTTTACATTATGAGGCGATTTTGCGACATTAATAAAAATAATACGGCTTTAATTTTTTATCTCAATATAGTAAATGTTGTGCCATACCCATTGTTTTAAATTTCGTAAAAATAGGTCATAATTACCCGAGAAATTAATTTAAAACTCATGAAAAATCCACCGAAAATGCGATGTTTTTATCTCAAAATTTTATCTCGAAAGATATAATACACCTGCCGCGGGGTGCGCTTCGTCTTTCATTTACTTCCGCAACGGGGGTCCGCCTATCCATTTACTTTCCGATACGAAATGTCAGAAATTACAAGGTAATTTAAATTCTGAAAATTATTTCAGGTAGGTATTTGAAATTTGGCATACATACACAAAAAAGTTCTATTTCAGAAAATCGGCCGGTAACTTTTATTTTTTATAGCAAATTGACAATGGATCAAATTAATAAAGAAACGTAAATTTCAAAGTCATACAAAAAGTAGCGCCATTTTGTTTCTGTTTCAAAAGTTAATGATAGTTGATAATGTTAAAGGTCCTTGGTTTAAGTTTGAGGGGGGAGGAGGGGGTGTCCGGTCGTAATTTAAGTATCTTGTTATTGTTCTGATAGAAACATCCCTCTTCCCTTTGCCCCCAAATGAGAACTTTTTAAATGTTCGTCTGATTTAAACGAAATATTTTCTAACATTCTTCCCAAGTCCTCCCTGTACAAAATAAACTTCGCCATAATTTTTTCAGCCCTTGATTACAACCATTTACGAATATTAATCTCCATGGGGGATTCATTTTCTCGGGTTCTATGGGCCCGATTTCAATGAGAATTGGTTCATTCAACTTAACATGAACTAATTAAGATGGCTCCCCTGGCAGTGGAAAGTGGAATTAAAATATTTTCAGTGCGTGCGCAGCACGCATGCTATACGGTGCCGAAGGCAGCGGAGACACGTACCGGAGTTTCGTTCAGAAAGATATTTGTTTAGAACTGAGTGCGCCCCCCTCCAATGGTTGTAGAATGTGGAAGATTATGAAGCACGCCTGTTATACGGGGCCGTAGGTAGCGGGGACTCACGCAGGAGCTTCGTTCGGAAAAAAGAACTGTTTAGAACATAATCGACCCCTAGTGGTGTAAATTAGAACTAAAATATTTTGCAGCGCATGTGCAGCTATACGGTGCCGTAGATAGCAGGAACACGTGTCGAGGTTAGTTTGGTACAGAATGTGCTTCCTGGTGGTGGAAGGTGTAATTAAAAGATTTTATAAATGATTTTTTACAAATTAAAACGCCACTTTTATTTTTCTTTCTTGTATTAATAAGAAATAAACTTACAATCCCCGATGAAAATTTTCTTCTCTACCTTTTATTTGTTATTTGTTCAATTTACATTTTGCGTCAAATTTGGAAGAAATATATATTTTTAATTAATTGCGTTGCTACACTTTTAGAATTACAGATGGATTACTTTTATTATAAAGATGTTTTGTTTCAATGTTTTCTTCTCGCATATTGCTGCTTTACTTGATATATATATATGTATATATATATATATATACGTTATGGTCAATATGATTAATCCGGTCATTATTAATAATAACCGGTTATTATTAATAATGACCTGATTAATCATATTGACCGTAACATATATATAACATATTTTTAATATTCTAAAATTTTTTCAATTTAATTTATCATTTTTCTTTTTGAAAGACTTTTACTTCCATTTCCCCTTTTTAAATTCCTTTAGTGTTGACGCTTTCTAATTTTTTTCCTTCCTGTTTCAGTCATTCGATTTTAACAACATTCTCTTTGGTCATTAATTCTATTTTTTTTAATTTACGGGGATGTTTCGGTATATTCTTTCCGCCAATAGCATGCCTTTTTTACACCAGGTTTCTTCTTTCGCCAGTGGAGTTAGTTGGTGCGCTCTCTGATTGGTCAGAGCTTTTGAAGCAATGCTCCTTTTTGATCACCTTGTAGTTTTGCGCGTTACCAATAAAACAGCTTTCAGCAGCTCAGTAGCTCACTTTGTTTGTGTTTTCATCTGTCTGAACAACTTGTACAACTTTAGCAAAGAGTAGACCCGCTGATTTTCATGGAATTTCGTCATGGAATGTTTTTATAGAGTGTCTTATAGAATTTCTTAAATTTCCTCATTATTGCTAATAATTTGCAATAATTTGGATTAGTTTTAAGTTTGGTTCATTGGTTTATGAAAGAAGTTGACCAAAAATATGATGAATTCAAATTTTACTTGATTATTTCTCAGGAAAACATCATGAGATTCTTCGATGTTGTTCCCGCCTGTTCAACCCAATTGACAGCACGCTAGTTTCTTTCTCGCCAACGGCACTTAGTACTTAGTATGTGATCGTCATGGGTATACTATTTCTTATAGCTGGTGGACTAACATTTTGCTTGCTGTTCTCCGAATTCAAACACTGTCTGCTACCTCATTATTCCTACAAATACCATATTTTTTACTTGTATTAGTAGATCGTAGTAATGCTTTCATATGACGTGACGTGTATATATATATATATATATATATATATATATATATATCTTACTTATAATAAAATCTGAAGGCAAGAAAGTGTCTGTAACCATTCCAAGCTTAACCACTCTGTTCTGCGAATTGACAGTAGTAAAACACCATGCTAGGCTTAATGAAAATCCTATTCTAACAGATAACAACTAAACGATAATTTCTCCTACTTGAAATCATGTCTTTCAAAATAAATTATTGTTTGTGAGAAGACTTACATTAAATTATATTCTGAGATTAATTCGGTAATGAAATTAGGTTTATTGCTCCATGAAAGTAAACAAACAAATGATTCATTCGTCGTGAACGTTTAAAATATTAAACCATGAAGCTAACCGTTCGGAAAGCGATCGCAAACGGAAGAAGTTACCATCCTCGGTGATTGAGGTTGTGTTCAGGAAAGAAGATCGCGCGGCGCGCGCGCGATGGAGAGAAGGGTTATGGAGTAGGTCTTATCGGAAATTTAAATAATTTAATATATTGAAATAATTTAATTATTTCAATTATTTTAAGCTTCTGTGGCTCGGATTAGGTGAAACTAGTGACTACACATCTTTATCCTCCAAAAAAAATGGATCTTATAATAGGAATATCTATTTTTATTTCATCATAATAAACCCCCGAAACATTCATGAAAAGCATCACGTGATCAGATAGCCCGATCAGCGTTCATAACCTGCAAATTTTTAGCGCGGGCTGCGCGTGGGTGACTCACAACAATTTTGTGGGCGATTTGATCACGTGATTGGGCTTTTTTGTGTCTTACTTTGTTTGGTAGGTTGATTGATACAGCTGTAGCAACATGATCGAATATTTGAAAAATTTAAAATTTTTAACATTCTAAAATGATTTTTTAAGCCTTTGATCCAACATAAAAATAATAGAATACGAAAATATGATGTGTTGCTGTCAACTTATATGTTTCTAAAACTACAGCACCTACTAAAACTGATATATTAGTTTAGTTGATAGCAGTTACATAAATATATATATTGTACAAAACAATGCATATAATATTATAAAGTTAAATTTTTTATATAACCAGTGCACCTCTAACAAGGGAGAGGACGTTCGGATCACCGAATTCCTGAAACACAGTATTGGTGGTTTCAATAAAATTAATGTAAACTCTAAAAAAAAAAATTGGGTACTTTTTGGTTAACCGGGCACCAGTGAAACAAATATAAATAAATACACAGACACACACATATATATATATATATATACATACATATATACACAAACATATATGTAGATATATATTTATATTTTTTTTTCACTGGCGCCCGGCTAACCGAAAAGTACCAAAAATTGTTATGTACTTTACTGACGTTTGGGTTGTCCTACACAGATGAACCTTAAAAGTATGGATACAAAGTGAATGCTCGCCGTTTATTTCCGATTTTCTTCCCCTATTTTTATTAATTTAAAAATTATTTATCAGTTGCTTTATATTTTTTGGGACAAATAGAATGTTAATAAATCTAGGTCGTGATACCAACATATGTTGGTATCACGACCTTGATTTACGATAAATCTTTTAACATATGTTAAAAGATTTATTTCTTTATTTATAATAGTAAAATAAAATCTTTGTTAAAATTTGATAAAAAAGCTTTTAAACATTTTATTAAAATATATTTTTCGATAACAACCTTGTTGAAACATAATTATTAATTTCTAAAAATTTATTTTTCTTGAAATTCATTTTTCGATGTAAATTGCATTATTTATTATATTGCAATAAACATCATAAAACACGAGAAACAAATGCTAAAATACTTGTACATTCAGTACAAAATTTATAAACATTCTAACATTTTATTTATATTTATTACGAAACTAGACGGTAAACCACATGTATTTTACCTCTTTACAAAAATAGGTACTGATATTTCTAGTTTAAATAATGTATATATTTTACATTTTATTTTTATAATATTTTTTACATTGTAAAATATGCTTTGCATTCTATTCATACTAAAAATTCACTGTTGAAGTACTCATTATAAAAACATGGAGAAATTCGTGCAAATTGATTATATTTTCATATCTTATTTTACATTTGCTAAAAAGAAAAAAAAAATGTTTAAATATTAAAAGACACTGTAATGTAAAATTTTAATCGTAAAATAGCTGAATTTGTCGTATTTAATTAAATAAGTAATTGTTAATAATATCAAATTTTGCTTTTATAAAATATATTCCATTAATCATGAAAAATACAAAGCAACCGATTAAACATTTTTAAATGAAAAAACAGAAATTTTGGGGGATCGAACCCGCAACCTCCAGAATCAAGAGCAGTGCTCTAACCATTCGGCCACCAAGTTCACTTCTTAATTTAACAAAATATCATTAAAATACGCTAATTAGTCAAATGAAGGACCGTGTTCATTATCATTGATTTGGATGTCCAAATCAATGATAACGAACGCAGGCCTTTCAATTTCATTCACAGTATAGACTCACTCGATATTTTAATCTCCATCGCCCGCGCGCCACCTGATCTTCTGTTCTGAACCATGGAACTAAGAACAAATTTTATAGTTCCATGTCTATTTATAGTTCCATGTCTATTTATAGTTCCATGTCTATTTATAGTTCCATGTTCTGAACAGCCCCTGAAACTCGCTAAAATACTTCGATCGTTCGTGAGCCTTTATCGCCATCTATCGGGGATTAATATAAACAAAATGTCTACTGAAATTATAGTTTTAATTCTCAATGAATACCTCTCTCTTATACGCGATACACTGTAATTATTTTTCTGCACCAGTTCCTTTTCAAAGTAATTTTCTTCTTATTTAATCGCAGAATTTATAAATGGAATTTTACTGTTTTAAAATAGTGGTACAAAAAGTAATTACTGAACATCGCGTATGCGGTCACTGTATTTCTTATAAAATGTAATTAGAACATAAGGAACATGTAATTGTAATGTCGTATACTATATATATTAATTATATCAATGCAAATAAAATTTTGTATTTTAGCATAGTAGAAACTTTGTAGTGAAAATAAATTTGTAATTTAATAAGAGAATTAAAAAAAAATACTTATTTAATAAAAGATGATCTTTAATTATCAAAATTTATCCACAGTTTTTTTTAGGCATGTTTATAAAAAATCCGAATTTAATTTGAGATAAACTTTTTAAAATTTATTTAATTATTTTTTTGGCAAATAAACTTTCTGTTGAAATTGCACTTTGTTCTGTATTATATAATTTTTGCTTGTATTGTAAATAAAATGAATATTTTATATCAAATAAAATTAAAATAGAAGGAATATGATGTAATACTGTGGTACAACAAGTATTAGTTATATCAATGCAGATAAAATTTTGAATTTTAACATAGTAACTTTGTAGTGAAAAAAAAATATCAGTCAAATTAATACAATTAATAGATGTGATTTAATTAAGAAATAAAATAAAATAAATTATTTTAATGATCGAAATTTATTACAGTTGTATACATTTCTGAAATCGGAATTTGAATAATGAAATGTTTACTCTGATATAGCAGGGCAGTTTAAAAGATCAAAATGACGCAGATTGCCCAAAATTACTCGAACTTTTTAATGTCGCTTAAAAATATTCTTTGCAGCGCTGCCTGGCGAAGTATTAGAACAGTTTTTTACGAGGTTTGTATTTAAGGCCCCACCCCGATGTAATTAGGGGTCCTCTAGCGGCCCCGGAGATATGTTAACCCAGCAATGGATGTTTAAACAACTTTGTTAATCTAAACAATGTTTTGAAGATTTTATCGTTCTTAATCTTTACAGAATCTTTTTACAGATTCGAGAATGTCGTTGTTTATATATCAAAGGATTGAATATTATTTCATAACATCTTAATGCTGTTTGTTTGTATCAAGTCTTATGAAAATGAAACGTAACATTCCTTCATTTTTGACGGGGGTTATATACTAGTATATATATACTGAAACTACAACATATAATCTTTGGCAACAGTGAAAATATATTAACGGGTGAGTGATCTTCTTTAATAAATTACTTAATAATATACATTTTTTTTTTTACTATTGTAGCGGAATTGTTATTAGAAAATATTTTATTATACATTTTGATTTTGCGTTCCAAGAATACGTTCTAGTCATAGGTATAAGGCAATTACTTACATATTTTATACTTTTATCAGAAAAACTAATCATAAAAAAATCTGTTATTTTTAATTTTAAATAAATGAAACCAATAGCCCCTTTCTGAACTATGATAAAAAACTTTTCTTTAAACATTCATCTAATAATAGTCAAAATTAATTTAGGTGTTTTCATGAAAAAAAAAAAAACTTTTTTTTATTTTCTCCCGGGAAGACTTTCTAGATGAAGAATTTTTCTCAATGCTGTTAAAAAAATCTCTAAGAACGCTTAAATGTTTGAAGAACTAATTAAGGATTTTAAGAATCTCTAAGGGGATAAACATTCTACGAAGAAATGACGTTTAAATTTTTAATTCCCTTTCTTATTACTATTTATTTTTTAATTAGTTTTAGTGTTATATCGAAAGGAATGTTAAAAATAATTATTTTATAATAACTAATAAATTCTCATTTTGAAATTCTTCTAAAGTCCGATTGTCACTCAATTCGACAACGCACTCCCCCCTCCTCCCCACATATATATCATATTTATACCCATACTTACATATAGTGCATCCCCTTTTATAATTGTTCAATAACTAATTCCTAAAGTTCGAACTGCAAAAATGTTTAAATGTTGTTCGTCATCATAATAAAACCGATTTACGTGAAAATAGTTATTTTTGTAAAAGTTACGTAATTGAAATTTTTATGCGGTCACTGAGTCCTATAATCTATACCGCCAAACGCCGTTAATACGAGCACCGCTAAACCGAGGACACGGTTAAAACAAACAATTTTCACATTAAGAATGGTTCAACATTTAGACTATATTAAGATTTCTACGCTTTGAACGAGCGACAAAAACAGGATCTCGGCTAATACGAGTAAAACATCTCTTCATTTCAATGCAGTTTTTGTCTAAAAGTGGGTAGAATTAGGAAAGAAATTTATTTTCAATCAAACACTGTTCTCTCTCAGCGATAATATAAGGAAAGAGCAGCTGACGTCACTTTTGGTTAAATTACTGTTGGTTCGCAAGAAAAACCCGTTTGTTCTTTATGACTCCTACTGTACACATGAGATGCTGCGATTTGATGGGTCTACGTTAAACGTCTATGATATGATTGGCTTACGTCGCCATAACGATTCGTGAAATTATCGCTACCACAAAAATGTAGTGGTAAATTGGTTGATGGAATTGCTTGTTTGTAAACATGCCCTTTCCTTATTTCTACATTACAACTGTCTGTTAAAATGTAGTAATTTATCAGTTTTAGGAGACAAAATTTGATTTTTAAAAACATGATTTTTACGCACACGCTTGAGGAATTTCTGATTTTTACGCGCTCACTTGACGAATTCGTGATTTTGAAGCGCTCGATAAACGAAATTAATGATTTTTATGCTCCCATTTGACGAAATTCGTGATTTTTAGCATGTTTTTTTTATTGCTATTTTAATAACTGAGTTAATGTATTTGATTACACGATCACATTTTATTAATTGTTCCCTCTAAGCGTTTTGCCCGTATTTTTCCGTTTCCCAGAAACAACTAAAATTGACTGTAGACAAAAATATTTTTAACGGAATTGTTTTTTAAGATATATGTGTGATAAAGAGATATGAAATGTATTTTAGAAACAAACTATGAATGAAAATCTCAATTAATATTAGTTTTATGAGTGTTTATGTGAAAATGCAGGAAAGCCCCCTGACGCTCAGAGGGTTAATATGATGTGAATGCCTCTTTTTAAAAATGTACTACGGGATAAAATAATTATAACAGACACTTTTGACAGACTATGCAAATGTGAATTCTGCTTGAAATTTAGAAAGTCGACGCAAAGTCTTATAAGGTACTGAAATAAGTTATTTATATTTTAAAGAAACGAAAGCATGTATAAATATTTTGTATGTTCTTCCTTCCATTTAAATTTACAAAATGCCTAAAATTCCACTCTTATCCTCCTGTTTTGAAATGGAGAGTATTTTGCATCACTATTTATTATTTTTTTGTAAATGCAATTTTTTATGTGTTTTGTGATTTTTGTGCCAAAAAATCCATATATTTAAAACTGCACAGGTCTTCATACGCTATTCAAAGTTTTTAGCCCTATTCTACAATATAATGCATTTATAGGGAGTCACTTTTTCAATTATAAAAAAATTCTTCCTAAAAGTAGTCCAACGTCTTACATTTCACCGTAGCAATCATTTCCGAATACTACGAAAATGACAAGAGTATGTCACATTAGATTCTGAAATAAAATCTTTCTTTTTCTTGCGGGCGAGGCAAAGTCTCAGTATATCACTTTTTACAAAAAAAAAAAAACAAAAAAAAAAAAAAAAAAAAAAAAAACTTCAGTGTATTGTCCTTCGAATGATAGTGTATTGTTTCAAAGAAGAAGTATGTTTTCTTTCTTTTCTTTTTTTTCTTATTTTCATATAGGCTAACAAAACACATTGAAAAAAATATCATATATTTCATTGTAATTTAAATGTTATATAAAGGGTAATTTGTAAGTAGATTTCGAAGCAATATAACATAAAGGGTGATTCGAAAACGATTGGGAAAACTTTAAGAAGTGGCAGTTCACACCAAAACAAGCAACTTTTCGGTACTTTCCCAGTATAGGGGCATTGACTTTTTTTAAAAGCTTGGCGCAATTCAGGCTCCAGAAGGTGAGATTTGTTGCCAAATGATATAAACAGATATGAAAACAAACCTAATGATTTTTGTGTTTGTTTATATATGTATATACAATGAAATCTGTCTAAGGCGAAATCGCTTGGGACTGAAATAAAATTCCGCCTTAGACAGATTTCCGGCTTAGATAGAAAATCTTTATAGACATCCCATTCATAGAGTATTAAACATTTCTTTGGTTAAAAATTACAACTAACGTATCTTTTAAATTTTTTAAAATTAAATAAACATGAAATCTTTGTACATTTTTTATGTATTTATAGTAATATTAATTTACGCTATAAATTAATACTACACAAACACAGTGGTATAAATCAAAATTACAGGTTTTAGTGAAAAAAAGTTATATTTACCTTAATAAATGCCTTAAATTTCTATTATCTTAAACTTATTTAGAAAAAAAATCGAATATTATTGTTTGTTTATTTTTTTCTTAATCACTTCTTTTTCGGTAGCACATAGTATTTCAGTTAACATTGGTATCATTTCATAATTGTTTCGTTCTATGTAAAAATTTTGTAAAAGCTTTAGGTTCATTGCAGCTAAAATTGATGGAAGGAGATATTTTTTGTAGACAGTTTTTAGAGTTTTTATTATGCTTTGATACAAAGGCTGAGTTCAAGATGTGGAGAGATGTGTTCAAGATGTCGCCTGCAGGAACTGTAGCTTCACATTTGTTAACTCTATCTCGAGATGGCACAGTACATTATCTAAAAATAGTAACACATGGCAGTTAGCTCTTTACATTTTTCTGTTATACAATTTCAACCCTTCTTTCATGATTACTGCTGTCATCCACACTTTCCTTTGAGATTTAAAGGTAACCGGTAAACTTGACATATCAATGTTTTTGAAACATCTTGGTTTCCGTGATTACTAATAGCTTTTCCATTTCTCCTTTCATATTGCAGCAAACAAGCAAAGTCAGGCGCACCTTTAAGTAATTTCCACCAAAACATGTTTTTTTTTTTTTTTAGTCAGAGTTTTCGTATGCAATTCCCGAAAAAACAGCCCTGTTTCATACATGGTTGTAGTGGATAGCTGCCCGGGCTGGGTTTTTTACAACCCTTAGGGTTGTAGTGGGTAACTGCCCCACAAAAAAACCCGGGTATTTTACAACCCTGGTTTCATCTCAATTAAAAATATTCCTTTGAGCTTAACCATCTACTAATATAGAAATTCCGTCCATTCATTTTTCAACATCAGAATCCGGAATATATTTTGATTCGCCACATATTTGTTTCAGTGACAGATTATGTCGAGCTCTGAAACTAATTAACCAGCCATTTGATGCTTTCAAATCTTTTTTCCCAATTTCCTCAGCAATTTCTTTTGCTTTTTCACGAACTAAAATTCCTGATATCGGCAGATTTTTTGCACTGGCATTGGAAAACCATTCCCATATTAGTTTATCAACGTCTTCGTTTTCAACTTGCCTTTTACGTTTCCGAGTGCAATCTCCCCCTTCTTCAAATTTTATACGAAGTTCATCCTTC
Source organism: Maratus michaelseni (assembly GCA_963931845.1). Taxonomy (NCBI): domain Eukaryota; kingdom Metazoa; phylum Arthropoda; class Arachnida; order Araneae; family Salticidae; genus Maratus; species Maratus michaelseni. The sequence goes on from OZ007590.1 coordinate 188,696,651, forward strand.
TTTTTGATAGCATCATAGATTTGAGTTTTTTCACATTTGAATTTCTCACGTAAGCTTTTAACTAGGATAGTTTGTTCTATGAGTTTAATAATTTTAATTTTGTCTTTTAAGGATAAAGTATTCAACGTTTTGATTTATTATCTATTTAGGAATAATGACTTAAATTATACAACAAATCTCGTCTTTATAAGCTACGAGTGTATACGACAACGATGTCGTTTTGCATCTAGCACTTACTGGATTAGAACACAACTAAAGTTTCACAGTCGGCATTTTCCTTACCTATTGAAAAGAGATTGTAGATATTTTGGGAAGTTGTGGCAATATTCTTTTTGTCTGAAATTCGACAAAGAAATAAGATCTTGTTGTATTATGCGACAAAGGGAGGTTGGCAATTGACCAGGGGCGAAGAAACTATTTCGGGAGAGGGTGAAAGGGTGCTGTAATCCCCCATAAGGTGTCAATGTGGTAGCTTCACTTTTTAAACAGATCCTCTTAGCTTACCGTAATCAAAGAATGAACTTATTAGAAATCACGTGACCAATCGTCCGACATTTCACAGTCATATAAAGTAATAGAAGCATCCTAATCTCCCCAAACCAGTCTCACCAATCAGTGAGTTACTCTTCTGACCTCTGAGAGTGGGACTGGACAATACATGTCATTATGAAAAGATAGGGTTTCTTTCCATTTATATTTCCCAGCGGAATTTTATTCCATCTTAAACAGCAACTTTGTTACCTGGGACCCCAAAATGAATGTTTGGTTCCGCATTACACAGATTGTTTCCGTCTTAGACAGATTTCTCGGAAATCTCTATGTTTAAAAATGTGGGACTATGAAAATTTTCCGCCTTAGACAATTTTTTACCTTAGACAGATTCCGTCTTAGACAGATTTCATTATATATATATATATATATATATATATGTAAATATTGAAAAATTTGCTTGTGTGTATGAAACAATGAATAGGTTGCCAGAAAATATGCAGGAAAAATTCTTTCTCTCGCCCAGGCCATTTTCTCTATCTCGCCAAGGCCCGATACTGAAAAAGTACCAATTTTTCTGTACGAAAACAAGCTCGTAATCTTTTTTGTCTCTCAAAAATACAGTGTTCCTCATTCCAATATCATTATAATCATCAGATTGCAGAACTTTAATTAAAATAAAGATATTTGAAAAGCATTTTCCACACACATACCTTGCTTTGTTTGAAATGCAATGATATCAGGGAAAGTGACTAAAGTGTACATCATTTTGGTAAGTGAAACTACATGAATGGTCAATTGCATTTAAAAATAGAAACCATCTAGTTCAGCGCTGTTTGTATAAAAGTGTTACATTTCTACCAAAAGCAAGGCAACACTAGATACCGGGCTTGCTCATTCACTATCAAAACGTCACAAATGGTGGCTGACCGCGACCAGCGATTGGTCCAAAGCAACGCGCCCATCGTTTTGTGCCAATCGCTGTATGTCTTTCCTCCTAGTCAGCCACCTTTTGTGACGTCATCATAATGAATGAGCAAGCCCGGTATGTAGTGTAGCCCTGCCAAAAGTCTACAATTTTTCATGATATCCTTACATTTCACACAAGGAATGACCAGTGATCAGTACAATTAATTTATATTTACTGCTATCTAAGAATTAGTTGTTGCCTTATCTGATAAGAGATGGCGCCACTATGCAATTCTTAGATTATTTTTAATTCAGAATTCTGACAGAGAGAGAGATGCAGTGTTGGTTTAAGTTGGATGGTCGAAATGCTTTGCAGGGCATAAAATGTCCTTGTTACTTTGCTTCACCCTTGTCGGCTGGGGATTTTATAATTTAGCTTATAATTTAGTTTTAAGTTTTCATATAAGATGAAAATATTTCGAAATAAGTTTAATACTTATTATATTTTGAATTTGTCAACTATTGGATTTGAAACCAAAACTTCCATTCTATTTCTGTGTTATTGTGACTGTCAAGTTTGTGTTTTGCCAAGCTTATATTTTTTGTGAAAGTAAAAATAAATAAGAAAATCAAGAGGGATTCCTTTATTTTAAATTTCTCTACATAAAAATTTGGAAGCACTTAGGAGAGATGTGAGTATTTTCTTTTCTTATGTTCTTTGATGCTAACATTTAGTTTTGCAATTGCAGTTGAATATAAAAGTTTATTTAACAAGTATTATTTTACAAAATATTAAAACAATTAAGTATTTTGGTGTATTGAAAGTGATTGAATAAGAAAGTGTTCTAGAATTATATTGTTTGGATAACTGTTCTTGAAAAGAAAATTGTTCTCCAGAACATTATGATTTTGTACTTATTGTTCTCAAGAATAATATGATTTATTAACTTGAAAAGTTTGACTATTTAATTATTATTGTGGAATATTTTTATATTGAAGAAAATTGAATGTTATTTTAAAGTTTCAAGCACATTTTAGAATTGAATATTTGATAATTATATTTAATATTAGTTCTGTTTTTGAAATTAATTTGATTAGTTCTGTTTTGAATTTAATCTGAACAGTTTTGTTTTGAAGTTTTGTTTTATTAGTTTTTGTTGTATTATTAAAAGAGGATGATTATATATATATATGAGAAAAAGTGTGCTCAAATTAAAATTGAGAGAGGCAGAGTTAAAGGTTCTGTAACCAGATTAGCAAGTAGTTTTGATAATGTGAATACCAAGAATGAATTTTTTATTAGATTACAAAGATTAGATGGTTTGCTTAAAGATTTCGTAAGATTAGATTCATGTTTATCCGATGAGGATTCTGAGCTAGCAGAATTTGAAAATAGATATTTTCAGTTGAAATCGAAATATCAAAACAAATTAGATACTTTGAATTCTTCAAAAATTGTTACTACTATAACACAAAATCCTGTTCAATGTTCTTCTGTTATTGTTCCAAATCAGTGTAATATTAGATTACACAAATTAAATATTCCATTATTTTCTGGAAAATTTTCAGAATGGACAAATTTTAAGGATATTTTTGTTTCCACTGTCCATTTCCAAGTAGCTTTGAGTGGCAATCAGAAATTCCAGTACCTTAAAGGTTTACTTTCTGAAGAACCAGCTTCATTAATTAAGCACATTCCTCTTTCTAATGAATCTTATGAAGGAGCTTGGAAAAAATTATTAGAGCGGTATGATAAAAAGAAACAGATTGTCAATTATTTGATTATTTTTAGATCAGAAATCAGTTCTTCATCCTAATAGCATAAATATAAGAAATTTTCTTAATTCTAGTGATGAAGTTATTATGGGTTTGAAAGCTGTTGGTGATGAAACTACAAATAGAGATACATTGTTAATATATTTCTTGTTTCAGAAACTTATCCTGAAAGTATAAGACTTTGATCTATAGAAAGTACAGAAACTTAATTTCCTACTTTAAAATTTTTATTTTTATTTTTTAAGTGCAAGATGTTCATTATTAGAACTTATTTCGAATAATGAAATTGATATGAAACATTTCAAAAGTGCTCATTTTGTTAGTTACAAGAACCATTCAAATGATAAACAATCAAAGGTGTGCTTAAAGTGTCAAGGAACGCATCCAGTGTACAAATGTGTAATGTTTAAATCTATGGATCTTGTTGCAAGAAAAAAACTTTGTTAAACGTAATAACTGTTACTTTTTGTGTTTAAATTCTCATAAAGTTACAGAATGTCCTAATTCTCATTTAAAATGCTTTAAGTGTGAAAGTAAACACAATACAATCTTACATGAAGATAGTAAGGGTAATAATACTTGCACTATTCAGAGTGAAAATATATTATTTCCTCATTCATCTGAGAATAAAAACCATCTTTCAAATAAAGAACTTGTTCACGAGTCACCATCTCATGAATTACAAATTAATTCTAGTGCTTTTTTCAATAATTCCAAATGTGTTCCTTTTCTACCTACTGCTAGAGTTCTCTTATATAATAATGAATATAAAGCCTATTCTTTCAGAGATTTGCTAAATTCTGGTTCAGAATGTACTTTTGTAAGTGAAAACGTCATAAGAACTTTAAGGTTAAAAAGAAAAAATGACAGAGTTATTCTAAATGAAATTCTCGGAATATCAGCTGGACAAACTCGTGGTTCAGTGGTTCTTACAGTTGGTTCAACGCTTTCTAATGAGTCCTTGAAAGTTCAAGCGTGCATACTGCCTAAAGTAACATCTCAGTTACCAGCTGAATTATTTGATACAAAAAATATAGAGTATCTTAAAAATATTACGTTAGCAGATGAGGCTTTCATGAAACCTCAATAATGTGATGATATTTTAGGATCTGACTGTTTTTTTACTATTTTAATATATGGTAGAATTGCGAGTACTGAGAATCAGCCAATTGTCCAAAATAGCATGTTTGGTTGGATGGTAGCCGGAAAAATGAAACCTAAATGTAAATATTCTTCTACTATTAAATCACATTTCCTTAGTGTTAAAAATGAATTAAATGTTGATATGTTGTTGCACAAATTTTGGCAAGCTGAAGAAATAAATGTTAAAAAATCACATTTGTCTGAGGAAGAAGAATTTTCTGAACATCATTTTTTCTGAATTTATTAACAGATTACTCCTGAGGGTAGATTTGAAGTTCAGTTGCCAGTTTACAAAGATGTGATGTTATTAGGCAATTCTAAAGCCATGGCAGTATCACGTTTGCTTGCTATGGAGAGAAAATTTCAGTTTGACAAAAACTTTGAAAAGGAATATAGAAATTTTACTAGATGGAACCCGTCAAAATTTGACGGCAAACAACTTGATAGTACCATAAAATTAAATTTATAGTTGCTTTAACTTGACAAATTTCATAGTGGGGAACATAATATGATTAAGCGGTCACAGACCTTTCCATCGATATATCACATGAGGGGAGTGTGTAAAATTAACAAAAGTACCCCTTGGGGGGCAAAGAGGGGGGATTGACATGGGAGATGCATAATATGATTAAGTGGTCACAGACCTTTCCAATGATATATAACATGAGGTTGTGTGCAAAATTTAGAAAGTATCACTTGGGGGGGGGGCAAAATGGGGAGATGGACATCGGAGATGCATAATACGATTAAGTGGTCACAGACCTTTCCAATGATATATGACATGAGGGGTGTCAACAAAATTTAGAAAACTACTCCTTGGGGGGGGGGCAAAGTGGGGAGATGGACATCGGAGATGCAAAATATGATTAAGTGATCACAGACCTTTCCGATGATATATAACATGAGGTTGTGTGCAAAATTTAGAAAGTACCCCTTGGGGAGGGAAAAGAGGGGGGATGGACATGGGAGATGCATAATATGATTAAGTGGTCACAGACCTTTCCAATGATATATAACATGAGGTTGTGTGCAAAATTTAGAAAGTACCCCTTGGGGGGGGGGCAAAGTGAGGAGATGGACATCGGAGATGCATAATATGGTAAAGTGGTCACAGACCTTTCCAATCATATATAACATGAGGGTTGTCAGCAAAATTTAGAAAAGTACCCCCTTGGGAGAGGGGGGGGCAAAGTGGGGAAATGGACATCAGAGATGTATAATATGATTAAGCGGTCACAGACCTTTCAAACAATATATGACATGAGGGGTGTCAACAAAATTTAGAAATCTACCCCTTGGGGAGGGGGGGGCAAAGTGGGGAGATGGACATCGGAGATGCAAAATATGATTAAGTGGTCACAGACCTTTCCAATGATATATAACAAGAGGGTTGTGTGCAAAATTTAGAAAGTACCCCTTGGGGGGGAGGGGGGCAAAGTGGGGAGATGTATAATATGATTCAGCAGTCACGGACCTTTCCAACAATATATGACATGATGGGTGTCAACAAAATTTTGAAAGTATCCCTTGGGGGGGGCAAAGTGGGGAGATGGACATCGGAGATGCATAATATGATTAAGTGGTCCCAGACCTTTCCAATGATATATAACATGAGGTTGTGTGCAAAATTTAGAAAGTACCCCTTGGGGAGTACAAATCGCTCGACAAATTTCGAAACCATATGGCGAATTTCACGATTTTTTCCCCGAAATTGACGGATGTGATTTTTTTTCTTGAAGCCATTCGACGATATTCGAAAACTTTTTCTCCCGAAACCAGTTGATGAATTTTACGATTTTTGCACTGTCAATTAATGAATTTTGCGATTTTTCCGCTATCGATTGACGAATTTCGCAATTTATCGACTATCGATTAACAAATTTCACGATTTTTTCTATGAACGAACAAATTGCGCATTTTCTTTTCGCTAATGTTTGACACATTTCGCCCTTTACAAGTCAGCAAATGAGTTGAACGTTGTTTCTTTCCAGAAATATCAAGAATGAAACAAAGATTCTTTAGGATGAATTCCCTTCTTTCGATGCCCCATGGAAGAATGTGCGCGATGCAGCAACGGGCGTCACAGACTCTTTAGGGCACCTGCAGACTAAAAACATCTAACCAATCTTCGCGGGGGAAAAAATCACAGATTTCGTCAAATGATTGAGGAAAAAACACTAATTTCATCAAAGGATCATGGGAAAACATGACTTTCGTTAAAAGACCACAGAAAAAACGTGAATTATGCATAAGGATTGCGAAAGATAAACAAATTTTGTCAAAGAATCGCAAAAAAGGAAATTTCACCAAAAAGTCACTCTTTTTTACTAAATTTCGTTTAAAAATTGCGGAATAAAATTTATTTTATCAAAGAATCGCTGGAAAATGCGAATTTCGTTAAGGATCACAAGAAAAATGCGAAATTCTTCAAAAGATCGCTGAAAAAACACGAATTTCGTCAAAGAATTGCTGAAAAAACATGAATCTCGCCCAATAACAGAAAAATCATGGTTCATAATCATTATATCTAGTAGTATATGTAAATACAGTTCATGATATAAGACAAAATTAACACTCACCAATCGGCGAGTAATACTGAAAATTGGTGATTGATGTTATTGCCACCACTGGCTAAATTTAATAGTCACACTCGCCAATTGTGATGATTGAATGTAAATGAAATTTTTTTTCCCGCTGTCACTCAAATAATTTCTAAACCATTTGGCGAAGATTTTCCTGAAACCATTTTGTGAATTTCCCGATTTTTTATTCAAAATCATTTGACGAATTTTGCGACTTTTTTCTTGAAGGCATTTGACAATATTGTATTTTTTTTTTACCGTAGTGATATGATATGTGCATGACCCGTTGAATGGTTCGCCATTCGACGGTGACGACCCAGACAGGCGTGTCTATGAGCTTGGGACCGAGTTTCTTCGAGGTCCCGGGTTGGCGAGAAGCACCTCCTGCTAGCCGCCCCAAATGAACTAGTCGCTTCCTCCTTCCCTAGGATTTGATATTCGGAAGGGGCGGTACAGCAATGGGAAGTGGGAGTGTTCACCATTAGGTTGAGGATCCGACTCCCTTATGGGATCTCGGCTCCGAGGCTGGGGTTCACTCCTACTATCCGCCCAAGTGGAATGAAGTGGGCCTCTAGATAAGGTTCCACTAATGTCGTTTCGACCTATGTCGTCAACTCACTTGGGAAAGGGTCGTAGAAGTGCAGGTAGGCGCAAGCCCCCGCTTCTCCCCCCGGCCGAAGAGCACCACCTAGGAAGTCCCCGGGTAAACCGGATCTTCCCTGGTCGTGACTCGTATGGGTTCTGCACGAGCCTGGAATCGGCGGAAGATGCGTGACCGCCTTAGGCGGTTGCGACCTCTGTCATTACCCGAGACAATTTGACGATATTCTTAATTTTTTTGAGCAATTCGTCAGACGTTCATGGAAGAAATCATGAAATTCGTTAATCAATAGTCGATAAATTGCGAAATTCAACAATCGTTTGCGGTAAAATCGTAAAATTCGTCGGTCTCCGGTAAAACAATTGTCTTGCATGCTGATGTGATGATCAAAAGGGTTTTGAAGGTATTTATTTTATTTGTTGTATTGTGTATAAATATCTAGGTGTCGATTTTAATTTTTGCGTTAAAAATGAATTTAGGCTCATTTAATAGTTTGCCAAATCGATCCAAATGGAAATTGCATTTTTTAAGCTCTGTCCTTTTGTTTGTATAGTACAGAAAATAATTCACATAATACAAAATTGGCATTCTTATAGTCCGTTTATTATTTATTCATACGGTGTTCCAATTACTACAATAAAATTCATAATATGCGAGAAAATGGGTTTTTATTATTTTTTTAACTCATACTTACAAATTATAATTGTTTTGATAAAAGCATACATCTAACACATCACTGAATGCTTTAATTTAGCAAACTCTTAATATTTAGGACATATTTACATTATATGGTACTTTTCAGATATATGGACATCATTGTCGCCAAGCATACATTTACATACATTATGCATTAGCATACATTTTGGCACGGTGTCCATATAATGGAAAAGTACCCATTATATTGTTTGTATGTATACAAATCTTGTATAAAACATTAACCTTCTCACCGTCGTGAAGTGATATATCCGTTCACTATGCTCAGGTTTCACTGCAATAGAGGCATTGTTTAAATTTATATAATTCTACAAATATGATGCAGTTTTAAAATATCAATTTATGATTAATACTGTCAAGGAATATACTCATATACGTAATTAAGTTTTTTATACCAAGTTTGAAAATTCATCTTTTTTTGACATTTAAAAAAATAATAACAGAAAAAATATTACAAATTTGCCCATTTGCTCGGCGGTCAGATGATTAAAGTAAATATTAATGATTAGCGGAACTGGTTCTATCTATGAAGTATATTATTTCGCCCAAAAACCCCCAACAACAAAATAATTACAAAGAATAAGTAATCGTCTTTAAATATACAAAAAACAATGTGATTAATGGCCAGGTTTTTTTTTATATATAACATTTTTTATATACAAAAGAAAAACCGAAATAAGTTCATTCATTTCACCTGAAGTCAAAAAGTTTTTTTGTTTTTTTTTTCGCATTCATGGGCAAAGCACGGAATAAATAAAATCACCAATTTGTGACAAATTATGAGTTTCATGTGAATCGCCCAAGAACGGACATGCAATCTGGTATAAAATGAATGTAAAAAATCAAAACATTCAAGATTTGTATACATACAAACAATACAATGTAAATATTTCTTAAATATTAACCTGGTAGCAGAAACAGTGCAGCACGGCAGCAAGTGCTGCAGATAGACATTGCAGATTAATTTCGCAGCTTAAAAAGAAATGCTGGGCTTATAAAAGTTGTTAAAATTTAGTGTGTCTCTAGATTTATTGTATATTAAAAAAAATAACAGAAAAAAACATCACAAATTTGCCCATTTGCTCAGCGGTCAGAGGATTAAGTAAACATTAATGATTAGCGGAACTGGTTCTATCTATGAAGTATATTATTTCGCCCAAAAACCCCCAACAACAAAATAATTACAAAGAATAAGTAATCGTCTTTAAATATACAAAAAACAATGTGATTAATGGCCAGGTTTTTTTATATATAACATTTTTTATATACAAAAGAAAAAACGAAATAACCTCATTCATTTTCCCTGAAGTCATTTACACACACAAGTTAGTTAGACACAAGTTAAAATTTAGTGTCTTTAGATTTATTGTATATTTTTATTATATTTCAAATCAAAACATTCAAGATTAATGAAAACATTCGAGATTAATGAAAACATTTAGTGAAGTGTGAAGCATCATGTATGTATAATAAGAATTACGTGAATTATTTGCTGTACTATAGAAACAGAAGCAAAAAAGCGATTTCCATCTAGATTGATTTGGATTTGGCAAAAATCTAGAATCGAAATCGACACCTAGATATTTATGCTTAACATTAAATGAGCCTAAATTTAGTTTCGACACCTAGTTATTTATATAAATTACATAATAAATAAAATAAATACCTTCAAAACACAGATCAGCCATGTAGTTAGCGATATCTGTTTTGTCAATCCGAATCTCCCTCTGGAGAATACCAACAGCCCTCACCTCATTGGCTGAAACATCCCGGAATCCAAATCTGTCTGTATAGAATAAAAGCCTCTAGCTGATTGGCTGAATGCTCGCGCACGCGTATAAAAACCATTTTTGCATGGAAAACGAAAAAGTGGGTTAGCTTTAAGTATATGGATGAAGCAGTATAAAGAACTTGGTCATATGACACCTGTTGAAGGAAATTTAAATTACACCAGCAACAAGGTATATTATCTTCCCCATCATTCTGTTATAAAAAGTGATCCCATTTCCACAAAGTTACGAGTGGTACTTGATGGTTCATGCAATCCCCCTAATGCCAATTCTGTAAATTCTGTTTTAGTAGTTGGTCAAATTCCACAACCAACTCTGTTCGCAATTCTGACAAAATTTAGAATAAATCTTATTGCTTTTACGGCTGATATTCAGCAAATGTATAGACAAGTTTTAGTTGCTCCAGAAGACCAAGATTTAATGCGTATTGTTTGGGGAGAGTCTGCTACAAAGGAATACTTGCTGAAAACCGCTATCTATGGTACATCTTCAGCTCCATTTCGCTACTAGATGCTTATATCAAGTTGAAAAAGACATAGAGAAATATGATGCTGCAATTGCTGAAATAATTAAAGAGAGCTTTTATGTTGATGATTGTATGTCAGGTTCAATCTCAAATGAAAAGGCTATTAGATTGATTAGAAAAATTTCAATGACCTTAGAAAAAAGAGGTTTTCAAGGAAGTGGAGATCTAATTCTTCCGATGTTATGACTCATTTATCTTTAAATTCTCTTGAGTCAACAAACTTAAAAATTTATCCAGATGATTGCTCGAAAGCTTTAGAACTTACCTAGGATTCTTCAAATGATGCTTTTATTTTTAAAGTTAATTTGCAATTTGATGATAACGTAACTAAAAGAACATTCCTTTCCCAATCTGCCAAGTTATTTGAACCGTTAGTATTTCTGGTTCCATGCACCATCTCTATAAAGATCATTTTATCAACAATTGTGTTTGATGAAATTAGATTGCGATACTGTTCTTCCTGAAAATGTCCAAGAAAATTGGAAAAAAAATCAAAAAAGATTTTGAACAAGTTCGTCATATTCGAATTCCTTGATGGGTCCAAGTTTCCAGTAAAGAGCTCATATTGCATGGAATTAGCGATGCTTTAGAATCAGCATATGTTGCAGTTATATATGTGGTACAAACCCATGAAATGAAGCCAAAGGTGATTATTTTACTTGCTAAAAGAAAGGTAGCACCACTGAAATCAGTTTCGATTCCAAGGCTTGAACTGAATGGTGGTCTATTACTTTCTAGATTGTATAATACATTAGTGACTATTTTGAATGCCTTCGTTACTAAGTTCTATGCATGGACTGATTCACAAGTAGTTCTATCATGGCTATCATATCCTCCTAGATGTTGGAAAGCTCATGTGGCCAATAGAACCTCTGAAAGTTTAGACTTTGTTCCATTCGACTACTGGAGAGTTTTGTCCCAGGGAAGGAAATCCAACTGATATTGCTTCTAGAGGGCTATCTCCTAAAGATCTTCCTGATTGCTCCTTTGATGGGAGGGTCCTAAATGGCTTTCTTTAAGTCAAGAACATTGGTCTGAACAACCTGAAGTGAAGACTAATTTAGACACGTTTAATAAAGAAAAAAGAACTGTAAATTTAGTTTTCCAGTAACTGTTAATAATTATTTAATTGATTTACTTTTTAACGAAATATTCTTCATTTACTAAAATTGTTAGTGTTTCAATTTTTTGTATTAGGTTTGTGAAAATTGTAAAGAAAGAGTTGGCAAATCAGCCCTATGAGTAAAAGTAAGTTTTACCCATTCTCAACAAACGAAAGAAGACATGCAGGTAACTTAATTATTTCTTATATTCGGCAGCTATATTTCACAAATGAAATTAGCAAATAGTCCAGTCTCTTAAAAAAGATTATTTTTTCTCACTTTGTCCTTTTATTGGTAGTGACGGTTTTCTAAGGGTGGGAGGTAGACTGTGAAATTCATCCCTCCAGTACAATGCAAAACTGCCTGTCATCTTGCGAACTCAACATAAATTAAGTGTGTTAATTGTTAAATATTTTATTGTTTTGAATTTTCATTCTGCGTTAAATTTATTTTTAGGTATTATTAGACAGAGCTATTGGATAATATGTGCCAAGAAGACAAATAAAAATTGAATTTATAAATGTGTTACCTGCTGTATAGATAGATCAGCCTCTCCCAAACAGTTACTGGAAGATCTTCCTCTTAACAGATTTACTCCTAACAGGCCATTTTCTGCATGTGGAACCGATTATGCAGGACCTATTAATATTTTAAAATATTGAGGTAGAGAAGCTAAAACTACTAAATGCGATATTGTCTTATTTGTTTGTTTTGGCCACTAAAGCTCTGCATTTAGAGTTGGTGAGGGATTTAACCTCTGAGGCATTCATTGCTTCATTAAACCGATTTTGTTCTCAAAGAGGTACTTCTCAGTGTATTTTTAGTGATAATGCTACAACATTTGTAGGTTCTAAAAGGCAACTTCCCGATTTATATAAATTTATCTGTTCAATTGAGACAAATGAAAAAATTTGTTATTTTTTTGTCACAAAGAAATATTGAGTGGCATATTATTCATCTAGTAAGTCCGCATTTTGGGGGACTGTGGGAAGCTGCAGTTCGTTCTGTAAAATTACCTATTAAACGAGTGATTGGAAATACAAATTTAACATTTTAAGAACTTTATACCTTTTTGACTGAAATTAAAGCTAGCTTGAATTCTAGACCATTAGTTGCAATTGACGGTGGTAACAATTCAGATAGTACAAATATATTGACTCCATCTCATTTTTTAACTGGTGATGTTATTACTTCTCCAGCTGAATCTTTAAATGAGGACAAATTGTCTTTACGGTCTCGATGGGATATTGTACAAAAATTAAAGTTATGTTTTTTGTAGAAGATGGAGTATTGATTATTTGAGTTTTTTGCAAAATAGAAAAAAATGGAGGGTACATACCGAAAATTTTAAAGTGAATGATGTAGTAATTTTTAAGGAGGATAATGTTCCTCCGTCTATTTGTCCATTGAGCAAAAATATTGAAATTCACATAGGTAAGGTTGGTATAGTCCGTGTAGTGACTGTTAAAACTGCTAAGGGTGTATTTAAAAGACCAATTGTAAAACATTGTTTAAACCTTTTGCATCAAGAATAACTTCATGATGGGTGGGAGTTTGTTCAGTACAATTAATTTAAATTTACTGCAGTTTAATAATCAGTTTCCTTATTTGATAAGAGTGGCGCCACTATGAAATTCTTAGAATATTTTTAATTCAGAATTCTGACAGAGAGAGAGATAAAGTTGGTTTAAGTTGGATGGTAGAAATGCCTTGCAGGGCATAACAGGTGTCCTTGTTTTTATTATGTTTTACTATGCTTCGCTCTTGTCGGCTGGGGACTTTATAACTTAGTTTATAATTTAGTTAATTTAGTTTAAAGATTTCATATAAGATGAAAGACTTTTTAAATAAGTTTATTAGGTACTACTCTATTATCCCGTCGACCACTTTTCATAACAAAAAGTATCGCCAAACTGTAAGATTAAACGCCAAAAACGCAGTCCCATTTACTTGATGTCAGAAGCATTATACGTGTTTGTTATGTCATAAAGTGGTTTTTAATTCGACATTTGCCTGTATTTTTCATTATGTTTTACTGATTTATTAGTTATTTCATTAATTAAAATAAAAATTACGTCCTTAAATTCTTATATTTTATTTATTTATTTATTTTGATATTCCAATGGCAACGTTCTCCCGTGTATTTGGCGTTACAGTTTGGCGATAGGTTTTTGTTATGAAAAGTGGTCGACGGCATAATAGAGTAGTACCGTTTATTACTTATTATACTTTGAATTAGTCAACTATTGGATTTGAAACCAAAACTTTCATTGTATATTTTTGTGTGATTGTGACTGTCAAGTTTGTGTTTTGTCAAGCTCATGTTTTTGTGGGAATGTAAAAATTAATAAGAAAATTAAGAAGGATTCATCTTTTAAAATTATCTACAATCAGTGTATTCCAAATTTTGTTATACCATCTTCATTATTGTTAAAGTTACGAACAAAAATCCGAATTCTAGTTTGAATGCGATATCTTTATTTTTGAATGATTAATTGAATTGTGACTCTAGTTTCCTATACAAAAATTGTGTATCGTAGTGTGCAATGCCACCTCTTAAAGTTTGTCGAATCTTTTTATGAATCACCCTGTATAGCTGATTTATCAATAAAAATGTCATATTATGCACAGTTAAAAGTAAGTAATTAAAAATATTCAATATCTAAATTTTGGAGTATTTTCTCTTTGGAGTTTATAACCGCTCAAACTGCTTTAGCCTCATTTCGTAAAATATAACTACTATAGGTTTTCGAGTTTCATTCTAACTGAATTGAATTGAAGATTCTTTCCTAATATTGAATTTACAAATGCGTTCATTATAAATCATACACATAAAGAAAAGTAAATAAAAGAAGACACGTTATATTAACTCGAAAAAGTTTATGCATCTACAATAAGATGCAATTCGTCAAGCTTTAAATGTGGAATTTTTATTCTTTAAATACGCTAGAACGGAAAGTTGTTATTGCCGCAAAGAGCAGGAAATTTATAAAATATAAAATCATAAGTCGGCAACTTTTGGTTGTACAAAAACGAAGCATTTGTTTGTTTCATTTAGTAGAACATGAGGAATTATATTCTAAATACAACTTATAGGATACAGGAGACTGTGTGAAAATTTATGTTTCGTAACTATCACAATAATAATTTTTGTCGTAAATGACTTTTATTCTGACATCGAACAACATTCGAAGCATTTATGCAACTGGAAATATACTTCTTAAACTAACTCTTTTAGAAATGAGGTGTTGGTCAACGATAAGAGGACACATCCCAGTATATGAAAAATAATACAGATTATAAATTTGTTATTATTTTTTAACAATAACAAAGGGTATTCTGCATATTAAGATAGTGTTATGTGTATAAATCATATTGTTTTAAGATAATGATACACCACTTTAATGCAATGTATTTTTTTTTTATCAAGTTAATATTTTGCAGGCCGAATTATGATTCATATATAATTTGAATTATCTTTTTGCTTATGTCTACTTCTAATGAGCTTAAATATATCAATCGTTGAAAACGGAGGAAAAATTATGTATGATTTTTATCACTTGAAGAAATTGGCCACATTTAACTATCCTGTCCGCACTGGATTCAGAAATGAAATTCAGTGATGGATAGATTAAACAATAACCAAAATAACATTTTTAAAGATTTATTTTTAAAGTTAAGCACATATAAGACTTAAGTTGGAAAATTGTCAATGTCTATGAAAGAAATATTTTCACAATATAATAAAATTTATATTTATACCTTTATTTTGTGTTAGACAGGAGAGAAATGTAAACGTAATTCTACTTTACACTCACTGCAAGATAATTTTACATTTACATACCAAGTGTTCCCAAGAGTTTAATGAATCATCAGAGTTTAATGAATACTGGCAAATGCATTTCATACTTCTCATGTTCTTTTAATACAGGAAATTCTTTTAAATACGTCTACTGAATTATAGATGGATGGTGACTTTTTAATTTACATGAATTCATTAATTGTGCAGTGTAAAAAATAGCAAAAAGGTCATTTTTATGATTTTCTAGGCATTTTCCTTTTTATGAAGGATATGTAATTTCTATCTCAAAAAATCAAATCGTTATATTTTCCATTTCTTTTCAGTTCAATAGAAATGAAATTTAATTTTTAACTTATATTTCAGTTGGATGTTCCCAGTTGGAAGTTCCCAGTTGGAAGCATTGGCCTGAAAAATGTTTAATCCTTCTTTGTCATACCTCTTTAAAATTTCCAAGTGAGGAAAAAAAAAAGATATTTTAAGATTTTAAATTTCATGATGGCTGTCATTTCCCTTTGCTATGAAAATGACAGAATGGCTGAAATAGAATCTTTCTCTCTCTGTAAAGATAAAGCGTAGTATGTCACTTATTACGA
Source organism: Maratus michaelseni (assembly GCA_963931845.1). Classification (NCBI taxonomy): domain Eukaryota; kingdom Metazoa; phylum Arthropoda; class Arachnida; order Araneae; family Salticidae; genus Maratus; species Maratus michaelseni. The sequence goes on from OZ007590.1 coordinate 188,712,679, forward strand.
CAGAAACATTGGGTGCATTTTCTTCCCAACAATATTCGTTTCTATTTAAATGAATAAAAATGATTCTCACTTTCTTATGAAGCGAAATCTAATATATATATATAATTATAATATCTATGAATTTCAAAAAACATAGCAAGTTCTTCTTAAATCTCGAAAGAGATAATTAATGATAATATGAAGACGGAATACCACATAGCTAATAGTTTAACTAGTGCAATCATAATATTACCATAGCTTATGCTTCAATGGTAATTGGCCAAAAATACTGAAAACATGAAAAAATTTAAAAAGAGAGAGAGAAAGATAAAAATAAATAATAATTTGGAGTTGCTATCAATTGAATAAAAATGGATTAAGAAATGAAATATGAACCATATACAATGGAAAATTTTGACAACAAGAGAATAAAATCAGAATTGGATATGAAAAAACACATGTAGATATAATCTTCAGCCTGGATGTACCCACATGTGTTTTTAAAAAATAATTCAGTATTTCATAATTCTACTGGCATATATGCTAAGATCAGTAGAATCACCCAGGTATACTGAATTATTACCAGAAAACAATTAGAAATAATAAAATGTGAAATAGAATCCGTCAAGAATAGATAAAATATTTTACTCACAGTAATTATCCATAAAACCTTATACAACACAATACTAAATTATTACCAGATATCAGTTTAAATTTTAAAATTGGAAATAAATAAACTGTAAAGAGTAGATAAAATATTTTACTCACAATTCCCATCAAAAAACCTTAACTATCACAATGTTTTCATGATCCCAACACGTCCACATGGCGATCATCATGAAATAACACATACATGATTATAATAGTGAAGTTGAGAGAAATTATTTGAAAGTTAAGTTGAGAGTACATTTTTTAAAATAACACCTTAATTATTACACCATAACACAAATTGATTTAAACACACACAAATTTATTTTTGTGATAATACACTTAAAAACAAATTTATATTTGTGAAATTACAAATTTTCCATTTAATTTTAATCTTTAAAAGTAAAATTAATACACAAGCGTTAAGCGCCCTCTATATATAAATTTAAATTACTATTGACAATATTATTAACATTTTTATGACATGTAAAGTGCTTCCCTCTATTGGAATTATAATTATTCAAAATTAAGTTTGAGTTATATATTAATTATATTAGATTTAATATGATATATAAATATTAGAAAATATTATTATCATTGTAGTTTTACATTAAAATCGTACAAAATCCTATTATATGAATAAATTTATACAGAATTAATTTTATCTTACATAGTATTTTATAGATTCTTAACAACAGTATATATTATGTAAAAGAGATATTTCTTTTAATACAAAGTGCTGGTGCTGCCATCTATATATATAGAAAATTTGAAAAAGATAGAGATTGATTTAATATCAAATTTAATATATCAAAAACAATTTAAAATATTTCAAACTTATTAAAATTGTAATAAATTGTAATAAATAATAAATAATAATTAGATTACTAATGTGTTTCAAACTTTTTAATGCAATGCAGTATTTAAAAGACTAATTAATATTAAACATCATGCAAAAAAAATATATATATAATAATAATAATAATAAATAAATAAATAAATAATAAAAATAAAAATAAACTATATATATATTTACATATTACATATAGTGATGTTTGTGATTTATGGTCAACAATGTCATCCATGTATAATTTTATGTGTTTTTGTATAAGTTATTTTTACAGTATTTTTGACATTTTTACAGTATTTTTATATTTTATAGACATTTTTAACAGATCATTATAAACACATAATAAAAAGTGATCGACTAAACGCACAATCACAATAACTGTATAAAGTGTAAATAATGTACAACCAACTTAAGAATTGTTCTTATGTGTTATAATTTATAAGTATTAAAAAACTGAACACACAACGATATATATATATATATATATATATATATATATATATATATGTGTGTGTGTGTGTGTGTGTGTGTATACTTCGGAACCTGTGAAAATGGTACCTGTTTATAACGAAAAGCAGCTTTAAACGGAAAAAGTTCATGTTTCTGCTGAGACGGAAACTTCTCTAAATGGAAATTAGTTTTGGTTGTTTGTAATTGCGTCTCACCAAGTTTTGCTATACACACACCCATATACATAAATATATATAGTAGAAACCACTTATAACGAAGCTGAAGGAAGCGTGAAAATTATTCGTTATAACTGGTTTTTTTACAAAATATTGTAATATGTTAGTAATTGTAAAAAGTTCGATTCATACTCTATTTAATTATGCTCGTGTTATTCCGATTCTAGTGTATATAATTATATATCTATATATACACAAACACATATACATTATATACATATATAGATATATTGTGCGCGGGATATTTTTTATATATTATTGTTTATTTCATTGCTTATTTCTTAAAGTATAAAAGGCGTCAGAAATTACTAATATAAATGTTGAGGGGAGATAAAAAAATTCAGGCAAATAGACAACAAAATTGTGAGAAAAATTTAAAACTAAGTTTTGTCAAAAATTTAAAACTAAGTTTTGTCAAAAATTAGATAAATGAAACTGATTTATTGGCACAAAATCTGTTTGAGTTTTCTAGAATAATTAAAAAAAAATTTAATCATTTTTTAAAACAAATTTATGTATTCCTGGACTTTCTGCGAAATACGATTCATAAATGTTTCTCTAACTGTCCAATCTCTTAAGTGGCCTTATGTAAGTCAGATATTCAGGTTTCTAATTCAAGCTTAAGAGATATACTGCGAGTTGCCTCAAGGCAGATCTATATATATATCCAAATAGTTACATCATTATTCAAGTCGGTATAATATATAATTGTTACTGTAAGCATAAATCTTGAATATGAATAAATAAAGAGAAAATAAAAATATATTATATTTACAAGCCAGAGTGGTTAAACTAATAAATACGTTTTGACTTTTTAATTACATTCATGCTGAATACAACAAATTTTATGCATTATCTCAATACTTAAACACGTTCTTCTCTTATTTGTATACTTACACACATACATTTTACATATTTACATTCATGTTAAATACTTGCATCTATTTTATATACAGGGTGGCCATAATTAAACTGCACTTGTTTGAAGCGCTACAAGCTAAACTACAAGATAAACTATTTGGAATATTTTAAAAAGCTTTGGTATTTATACTATTTAGGCGCAGTGGTTTCCAACGTGGGGAATTTTTTCAGGGGAAAATTCCAGATTAGTTATGAGAATTCATTCAACGTTAGTTCTCTTGTAAAAGTAATGTCGTAGACTAAAAGTGAAAGTTGCAGATTCAAATTCAACAAAAAAAAATAATATTAAATAAATAAATAATAAGTTTTTTAGTCAAAAAAATCATTCAAAAGTACAAAATACAATCGTCACCAGAATTATTTTATGAGAAACATTTTTAGACGTTTAGACACTTTAATATATCGAAACTCTATCCGTTTTCTGATTTATAAGTATTTTAAAATATTAGACAACCTTTTTCGACCTTTCTTCAATGAGTCTTGCATTTCTTTTCGCCTTGCAATAGGTCACATAAAAGAACTTTAATACATGAAACTAATTATTCAAGTGTATATTTAACAACTTCACAATGAGCGTCCTTTACAGAATTTTTAATCTTTTATCGCTAGTAATTCCGATTTGCTTTGTTTAATCGTTTAAACTTTATGATTGAATAATGCAAAATTTTTCTTTTCAAAATTACTGGTCGTAATAGTCAAGGATTCTGGACACCCTATATTACATGTATACGCGGCTCTTGTCACGAAGGGGTTAAAACAAACTGTCTTAACTCCAACGGAACTTTAAAGTACCAGCACAATTATATCTATATTATAAAGGACAAACGTGTCCGTGCGTAACGCTGACGTCATTTTGCGAATGGCAACAGTTGACGATAAAATTTCGGTTTTCCGATTTTTGCTATTGCAATTTTTTTAATTTCTAAACATCGCACATTTTTAATTTTTACACCGTTATATAGGAAAACAAAATCTACTTTCAAATGCAATTTGTTTGAAAAATGTATCTTATTTAACTGATTTATTATGACATTTAAATTAAATTTCAAGCATGATTTTTTTTTTTTTTTGGTAAATCTCTATCGCTTGCAGACGATTACAAAATATTAATCCTTTTGCACTTTAAACAATATAAAAAGTTCAGCATTTGTTTTCAGCTAATATTCCATAACGAAAATAACACTTCATTAAGTAATAAATAAAATAGTATCAATAAAATACAGATTTAACAGACATGTAATTTAAATAAGAAGTTAAAATTGCTGAAATTATCAGAATGAAAAAACTGCTGTAGATAACGAAATTTTGAGCGATTTCATCTGCGACACTGCATGCACTTACGTCTGGAGGCCAATCGAAATAACCAGTTTTAAGGTGCCTGACTACGTACGGAGCAATATTTTCCTAAAAAGCTATTTAATTATTTTTTGAACTTATTTTTATTAAGGTTATGATTAAAAAATGTGAAGAACGCAAAAAATATTTCATACATTGATGATTTTTTTTAGATGGGGGATTTTGTGGTAAAATTGAGTGAAATTTGGCCCAATACACAAAACGCCCTGCAGAAAATTCGACTGTATGTATCTTAATTTCCTTTCTACACTTCACACTTATGACATTGGTAAAAACAACGAACTAAAATCTAAGAGATATTTTAAATGCTTCAAAACTTATAGCATATCGCACCTTTTTACATGCTGATTTTCATAAAATTAATCGATGTCATTCCACGAAAACATCCATAACACAAAAAATATTTATTCTACAATTAAATATTTACTTCATTGCCTTCACAATAGTATAAAGAACATGCAAGTTAAATTTCATAGTGATATTCTAATAACTTTTTGAGAAATCGTGTTTTGCGTATGAAATTTTCGCCAAAAATTACATATTCCAAAAAATACATTTAAAGTTTAGATTTATGTTTTACTACAAGAATTTACATAGTAATATGCATCTAAACTTCACCTTTTTTATGAGCCATACTCTTTTTTTCAAGAACGGAGCCTTTGTTTATTTCTAGAAGGCCATATTTTTGCTTCCCCTCTCCCAGTTAGTACCTGTTAATAGTACTTCCGGTCCTTTAACCAGCACTTCTGGTTTTTAGTGACTGCTGTTGAGTAGTTTAAAAACCGCTACAACTCCAGTTCTATTTATCGTACAATAAAATTAAATACAGTTTTGGAAAGGTAAAAAGTTGGGCTTTATTAAAATGTAATAAAATCGTTTCGACAATTTTGGTCGAAAACCACTTTTTAAACGTATATACCCTTAATAAATTTAAAAATTTTATTTGAATGTATAATTGAAATATTTCATATAAAAATGCTCTGTATAATTGACATATTTCATATAAAAATGCTCTGTATAATTGACATATTTCATATAAAAATGCTCTTTGGTGTTGTTAGCGAGCAATCTAAAAAAATTATTAAATGTTCAAAATTTATTAGAGTTTTCAAAAAAAAAAAAAAAAAAAAAAAAAAGGTTTTCACATATATTTTCTATCCCGGGAAACCCGGGTTGGATGCCCTAGTTATTATAAAAAATATTTGATTTATCCATTACCTGCGGTACTTTTCAGTATCTGCGTTAAAAACTGAACTCTGTCATCGATAGATAGCCTTAGTAGATCTGTGAACCAAAAAATGTCTTAGAAGGATAATTTCGAGCCTACATATGTTCTAACTTTCATTTTGCTGTGAGATCTACAATATTAAGTTTCTGCTGTGAAACATCTGAACATTTGTAGGTAACTTCAGTGTATTATTTCTTTCTTATTTTTGTAACGTCTGGAAAATAGTATTATTTGTTTAATTAAAATACATAAGTACTTTTATTTTTAAATTATTATTTATAAGTACCATCGGGATTAAAAAGCAAGAAGCAATTGTTAACGTATTTATTTTAAGCTATGGAAGAGAAAAATAATACAGCCTGCGATGATTTTGTTTTCTCAAATGAATGAATTTTTCTTATGTATTTTTTATGCTCATTTCGGACAAAATACTAAAAAATTCTATACCGTTCCGTTTTGACACCGATCGAAAATTTCTGTTTGATTGGTAAATTATAAATTTAGTCATAAAAACATGAGGGTTTCTAATTGAAAAGCTATAAATTTAGTTTACAGCGCACACTAATTTACATGATAGTTGAATATTTATTGATGCATAGTAAATAACTTCAAAAATATTTCTTCGAAATGAAGAATAATGATACTTCACTTTATGACAACCATGTGAAATGTACCTTATTAATAAAATGCAACTTACAGCTTAAGGTTTATTCGATAAAGTTTTATTTCACTCTACTACATCTTCTGTGTTTTTTTCATGTATATTCATCCTCATTTTGTGAAAAAAAATAAACCTTACGTGATAGAGAAGAAAAGTTCGAAATATTTTAACACAGAGCATTGAAAAATGTTAGAAACACCTAAAATGGTAGAGTACTAAATTAATAAAAAGAAAAGTGCCCAGTTAAACTGATGTCATAGAGCTCACAGACTAAGGTAAAGCTAGGATAGTCTGCGCACAATTCAAAAGAATAGCAATAAAAAATCTAAATATTAATTTTTTGCTAAACTATTCCTGAATAATTTTTACTTCATTTGTTTTTTATGCATTTCCATTGCTATTTTGTTGTTATGTTGCAATTTAATAGAATAGTTGTAATAAAACCAAGAAAGTTATTTTGCGCAATCTGTCCTTACAGGGTTGGTGTGATTGCGCACATGGGTAGGAGAGATTGTTACTAATAATAACTACAATTAAATTGTTAACAATAATAATTACACTTAAATGACATTGCAGTAAGGTTTTTGTGAACAAATATTATTGAATTAGGATTGAATATTTCAACCTAATGATTAAAGAATCAGGAAAAGGAAATAATGTAAAAAACGATTAAAAAATTTTAATTAAAGGAAAAAAAAATAAAGAATCAGAAAAAGCAAGTCCAGATAAGACTACAAAATAAAATTATGTTACTTAATAACACGTTTAACTTAAAATTAGTCCATTTTCATTTTTCAATTTTTTATACAAATTTACCAATAAGCTGCGTAATCTCTCCTAGCATGAAAACTAATGGAAACACTGCGCCATCTCTCCTAAGTAGCAGATGCGCAAACTCTCCAATTTCGGTAGGAGAGATTGCGCAGCCTTTTATTTAAATATGACCTCTTCTAAAACGAACCTTTGATGTTCACATTGTTAGTCTAGATTAAAAACTGATGAGAAATCGTTTAAGTTTAAAATATTTTGTACTATTGACATTGTATAGAAATTCTGAAGAATAGCTATGAAAATTCAAGTACTTACTTTGGGAAAACAAAACAAAATAGCAATAATTTATCTTAGACTCTCAAAGCAATCAACGTGCACTTTCAAGTAGACACTCCACTACTGTTGTAGTACAACTACCTGGAATCGCTGCGCGCTCACTCTAGTCCTTCCCCCCGATCCTCTATATGCGCAATCTCTCCGACCGCGCAATCTGTCCTGGATTTACCTTATTCACATTAATTGTATACTATATTCTTATTTCAAAGAATAATGCCCTCGAAAAATAAAGAAATCGATAATAAATTAAGGGGGGGGGGGATTAACTCCCTCCTGCTCCACCCTTTATACTGAACCAGTGAATCCCCAAAACTAACAAGGGAAGCGCCTTATTACAATGAACCTATATACAAAATTTTAAGCAAATCAGATAATTCTGCATGAAAAAACAATTTATCTAACTTAAGAGAGGAAATCAGCCTCCAGTTCCACCCTTTATAGTTAACCAATGAACCCTCAAACTAATCAGGGAATCGTTCTATCACAATGAACTTACATATACAAAATTTGAAGCAAATAGGATAATTCTAAATGAAAAACCCATTTATCTAAATTAAGGGGGGAATTGGCCCCCCGTTCCCCCTTTATACTTAACCAATGAAACCCCAAAACTAATCAGGGAAGCGCCTTATCACAGTGAACCTATAAACAAATTTTGAAGCAAAACGGATACTTCTATCAAGAGTTATCGCGTTACGTACATACGTACATACGTACATACATACAGAACGGGCGGGCACATTAGCTCTCAGGCTCTGATAGCCTATGAGCTAAAAAAAGTATTATTTTGCAGGTCAGTGTAATTGTTGTTTAGGTATTAAAATTTAGTTGATGTGGTTTTACGTTTAAATGAAAAAAAAATTCGTAAATTACATCAAGATCAGATTCATGCTTCTTGTTATAAATGCAGTTAAAAGAGTGCAATGAAATGTAGTACAGTTTCCATATCTTCAAATTTGTGAAACATTTTCAGGTATATTGACCGAACGGTATTTAAAATATTGGTGACGGCTAATTTTAATTTTTAAACAAGAAACATAGCTTATAATCGTTATACATGAATGTTACATTATTTAACAAAAATATCTTCTCCTTCGTGTTTGTATTATAAATGAATGTATATAATATGGTATTGTTAACAAGTGTAATATTTAACAAAAATATTTTCTCTTTCGTGTTTGTATTATAAATGAATGTATATAATAACGGTATTGTTAATAAGTAACAAGTATGGTATTGTTAACAACTGTAATATTTAACAAAACATTTTCTCTTTCGTGTTTGTATTATAAATGAATGTATATAATAATGATATTGTTGCTAATCGAAGTCATTATATACATAGTATTCTAATTTATAAAATGTATTTTATATAATGGTTTAAATATGTATGTGTTTTTGAAAAATAATGTAGCACATAAAATGCAATACTACCGCCCGTGGGCGGAATTACACATGTTCAAAAGAGAGGAATTCGCGTCTCCTGCCAGCAATTTGATGAAAGAACCGTTTATTAGCTATAATTAATATATTTTTATTGCATAAATCTTTCCCTTTGCATTTATAACGTAATAGAAAAATCTTTTCAGACGATATGTTTTCAAATACATAATTTGAGGAAAAAAGGTTACAGACATTGATCTTTAAAATCATTTGAAATATCTAAACATTTGAAATATCCGGCCTTAAAAAAGGTCGATATTAGATACGGACCTTAAAAAAATGAAAAATTCCCAAATGGACATTATAGAAGGAAGTCGTTGTTGAACTACGTGTTCACGTACAACCGGCCTTATAAATGTTTATTTAAATTGTACAGTTTGGCAACTGTCTTTAAAATTCTATCTTTTGTTTTTAGTAGTTTATATTTTGACAGGTAATATGTAGATTGTTCATGCTACTTGATCGTATTTCTATTAAATATATTTTTCATAATTTACTGCGCTTCTGATTCTGCCTTGCTACATATTTAAGTAGTGTATTTTATAATTTAGATTTAATAGGTTATGTTGCACAGAAGCTTATTTTATTTTTAATAGGAAAATTTATTTAAAAGTTCAAACTGCTATTTTTGTGTACAAGTACGATTAAGCATATGGAATATGACTGAACAGCAAGTGAACTTTACAATGTTAAAAAACAGAAATTATGATGTATGGAAATTGAAAATGGAAATGATTTTAACTTAAAAGGGTTATGGGATGTAATTACATCGGAACAACTTACTATATAAAAAATCGAAACATTTAAAATAATTTGATCCCGTAGTTTTAGAAACTTAAAATTTGGTGTAAAGTTAGTGTTTAGGATTAAAAAAAAGGGGAAAAATGAAAAAAATTTGGAAAATTCGAACATAAAATCCAAAAATCGAAATATTTGTAAAAAATCGAAAAATTGTAAGAAATCTGATTTTGTAGTCCCAGGAACTTGAAATTTGCCATAACGTTAGGGTTTACAAAGAAAGGAAAACTTAAAAAATCCGGAAATTTCGAAGAAAAGAATCAAAGAATCAAAGAATAGAAAAATTGAAAAATTCGAGAAAAAAATCTAAAAATCGGAAAATAGTTCGATTTGCTGGAATTTTCCGGAATTTCTAATTTTGTCTTTCTTTGTATCCTAAACAGTACTTTTATACTGTCTATGATCGTGAATACTGTGTGTGTTTTTGATTGATTACGAACCATTGTTGTCTTTTCTCACATATTTAATTACACAGCACACAGACGTAACGAGTACAGAACTTTTATAAACACATAATAGTAAACATGGTGATATTGGGGTAATAAACCCGCTAATTAAGCTTGTTTGATGACATATGTGGGGAATATTCCCGCTGAACCAAACCAGAATAATTGGGGATAAGACCCGCTAAAACAAAACGTGCCCTTTCGGCAGCTAGATCAACAACCAACTCCTGGGTCACATGACCGCAAAACTGCGGAGCTCGTTCGGCATGCGCACAAGGTCCGAACATGCCGCCCCGCTTTGCAATGTGTATAGCACATTCAAAATTTGTGAAATATACTGTTATTACAAGAACTATAAAAATACCAAATGCAATAAAATAGAATTACAATACAAATACAATAATTACAATTTGCGATAACAATGTTACTATATAAGCACAATAAAGAAAATTCAATGCTAAATAAGGGTTAAATTATTTTCCAAAAAACAGTTCGATATCGTACTTAAGAAACCTTAAATGTAAAATATATTATATAAACATTTTACTGTACAATACACTTTAAATCAAATAAACAAAAAGAAAATAAGCATACAATTATTAAATGTTATCAATGGGTAGAATACACAATTTAGATACTGACCTAAGGAAAACATTCGAAGCAGTTTTTATCTTGGCAACCCTAACATTACCATCCTTACCTGGTATAACTTCTAAAATTCGTCCCAGCATCCATTTGCAGGGAGGTAAATTGTCTTCCTTTATTATGACCATTGCTCCTGGTTTAATATTATCTCCTTTTTTCTGCCATTTTGTACGATTTTGGAGATGACTCAAGTAATTTAACTGCCAATTTTTCCAAATTAACTGGACAATTTTAGTCACCCTCTGCCACCGAGATAATCTTGATTCGCTAATATCTATCAATTGGGGTTCCGGAATTGCATCAATAGGCCGACCAATTAGGAAATGGCCCGGTGTCAATGCGTCAAAATCATTTATGTCGGTCGATAATGGAGTTAAAGGACGCGAATTTAGTATCCCTTCAATTTGGGTGGTGATGGTTTGGAATTCTTCTATCGTTAATCTAGCACCCTTTAATGTTCGTTTTAGATAATATTTGAACGATTTTACTCCGGCCTCCCATAAACCACCGAAGTTGGGCGATCTGGGAGGAATAAACTTCCATTCAATTGCTTCTGAAGCTAAATAGTTAGCTAATTTTTCATCTGGTCTACGAACTAAGTCATGAAGTTTACTTAATTCGGATTTAGCCCCCTTAAAATTTGTTGCATTATCCGTTATAATGGAAGAACATTTTCCTCGCCTAGAAACAAAACGTTTAAGTACGGCGATAAAGGCGTCGGATGTCAGATCCGTGACCAATTCTAAGTGCATAGCCTTGGTCACTAGGCAAACGAATATCGCGACATAAATCTTTTGAAAAATACCCTTCCTTTGATTTTTGTATTTAATTTCAAAAGGACCGCAAAAATCTGCTCCGGTATGGTAAAAGGTAAAATTTGGGGTTACTCTCTCTGGTGGGAGATCGCCCATGATTTGGTTGGCAGTGACCGGATTATTCCTGAAACAGACTATACAATCATGCACTACCTTACGTGCTAAGTTTTTTCCGCTTACGGGCCAATATTGCATACGTACATAATGCAATAAACCCTGGGGTCCAATATGAAAGTATTTTTTATGAAAATATTCAAAAATGAGTTTAGTAAGTTTGTGGCTCTTCGGCAGTATGATTTGATGCTTATTATCAAAAGCCAAGTTCAAATTGCGTAATCTTCCGCCCACTCTTAAGATTTCATTGTCATCCAAAAAGGGAGATAAACATTTTATCTTACTTGAAGGAGGAACCCCTGACTCCCGTTTTAGGCTCCTAAGCTCTTCCTTAAACTCTAAACCCTGTACTAGTCTAATTAGACACGTTTCCGCACCCTTTATTTCTGGGGTGGTAAGACTGCCTCGATGCCGGTCTGCATAATCACTTTTGCAATTGTAAATGAATCTATGAATGTAAGCTAATATGCGGAGTAGGTGAAGGTAGTTATTGCTGATAGTAAGAAAAAAATCTACATTTTCAGGATTCCTGAAAAGAGAAAGAGAAATGTTAGAATTAGAGTCACTAATATCATTTCTATATTTTGATTTTGTTTCTGGCAAATAGTCCGTTTCTGGAACAGTGATAGTCTCATTTTCGATCAGTAAATCATCAGCTGCAAGAAAGTTTGGTCCCTTAAACCACATGGAATTGTTTAAAAGTGAATTCACACTAGCACCTCGAGTCAGGATATCAGCAGGATTGTCCTTGCTGGAGCAGTGATACCAAGAGTCAGAGTTTGTTAGTGCATTTATTTCCATGACACGATTTGCCACAAACTGCTTCCATCTCTTTGGTGAGCCTTTGATCCAATATAAAGTTATTTTTGAATCAGTCCAATAATATGTTGTAGCTGTTACTTTCTGATCAAGGATAGGCTTTATTTTGGCAGTTAATCTTGCACTCAGTAGTGCTCCGAGTAGTTCTAACCTCGGCAAAGTAATCTCCTTTATCGGGGCAACGCGACTCTTTGATGTGACGAGGTTGGTTTCCACCCCTGTTTCTCCTCTTACTCTTAGATAAACAGCAGAGCCATATGCTGATTTACTGGCATCTGAAAACGCATGTAACTCAACATCTGTTAGTTGATTTGAGCAACTAAGGATTTTCCTCTGGATTTTTACTTCTGCTAAATTTGGAAGTTCTTCGCACCATTTTAACCACTTTTCCTGGACATTAGTTGGCAACTGCCCATCCCATGGTGTCTTCTTTAGCCATAATTCCTGAAATAGGCATTTGATTCTAATGGTGAATGGTGTGAGTATACCTAACGGATCGAAGATTTTTCCAACTGCTTGCAATAGGAGACGTTTTGAGCTCTTTTTCGATGACAGGAATTCTATCAGACTTTTAATTTCGAATGTCAGACAATCCTCTTCTGTTTTCCAAGACATTCCTAATACTTTAGTCAAGTTACTCCCCAGACTTACAGTAGCATGTTCTGCCTGAATGTCAAAACCTTCCTTTTGCCAACACTTTATTAGATCCTCATTATTTGTTATCCATTTTCGGAGAGTCATTCCTGCTTTAGACATTATTTTCTTAGCATTAAGAGAAACATCAAGAGCTTCCTGTAGAGTATCTTCACCTGAGATGAAATCATCTACATAAATATATTTATCGAGTAGGTGAACAGTCCTTGGATATAGATTATCAAACTTCTTTATGTGTTCTTTTATTGTGGCGGATAGTAGGAATGGAGAAGCATTGACTCCAAAAAGAACACGTTTGAATCTAAATATTTTAAATTTTTCAAGAGATCCAAAATCATTATCGTACCACAGAAAGCGTACAGCATCGCGATCTTTTTCAGCGAGGGAGATTTGAAGGAACGCCTTCTCGATATCAGAAGAAAAGGCAATTTCATTTAATCTAAAATGGATTAAAATGTCGAATAGAAATGGATTTAAGTTGGGGCCTGGCCACAGGCAATCATTTAGGGACAACATATTGTTATCATGGGAGCTGGCATCGAATACGATGCGGACCTTTGTAGTGAGCTTATCTTCCTTACAGACAGCGTGATGGGGCAGATAGTAAACAGCCTTGTTTAAAACGGGTTCATTCTCATCCACCTGCTCTATAATTCCTCGATTTAAATAATCTTCTATTATTTCAGAATATTGACGGTAAAGTTCTGGATTTCGATAAAATTTTCGTTTTAAACCTTCCAAACGTTGCTTCGCAATATTAAAATTATCATTTAATTCCTTCCGATCACTTTTCCAGGGTAATTGAACTTCATAACGATCACCTGTAAATGTCACAGTTTTGTCGAAAATCTGTTGCGCTTGATCCGTTTCCGTTAATTTAGGATCATCATGTTTTATGCCGATAGATTCCAGTTCCCAAAATTGTTTCAAATTATCATTAATTTGATCGAAATCTCTAACAAAATAACACATAGAAAAATTACTTAATGACACTTTTTCCTCTAGTGCCCCAGTTGGAATCCATCCAAAAACGGAATCTTGCAAAAATAGCTTATCATTAACTTTAACCGATGTATGTTTTAAGATTCTGTAAAATAGTTCAGCGCCGATTAAAGCATGAATTTTTCCCGGTTTGAAAAATGTGGGATCTGCTAATTGCACAAAATTCGGTAGATTAATGTCCGATACATTTAATTGTGTCGATGGAATTACATCGGTTATTTTTGGAACAATTAAGAAGTCAATGTTCTCTTTGAAAGTTTCATCCGCATTGGAAATTACACTAGAAATTTTATTTTTTATATTATGAGTAGATCCGTTTAATCCACTGACAGGCACGTTAATTACTCTTTTCTTTAAATTTAATGCGTCAGCACATTCCTTAACTAAAATATTTACATTACTAGCCGAGTCCAAAATTACTCTAAATCTTCTTCTTTTTCCGAGATTATCTTCCATAAAAACAAAACACGTGCTCAATAAAATAGATCGCTTTTCAGTATCCGCGCTGAAACTATTCAAGGCCTTTAACGAATCATCATTATTTATTGAAATGCTTTCGCTTTTGACAGAAGAAGTAGGGGAGGTGAAGCGTGGAGAGGAGGATTCGGTAGTAATTTCGTTTTTTGATTTATTTTCTTTTTCTCGGTGAAGCAATGAATTGTGTCGTAATCCACACGTATGGCAATTATATTTTGATATACAAGAATTAACAATATGATTTTTGTTCAAGCAATTAACACATAATCTGTGTTGTTTCACAAATTCATATCGTTCCGATGTATTCATTTTAAGAAACTGAGAACATTTGTTCAAATTATGAGCAGACAGTTTGCACAGATCACATATTTTCACTTTTGATTTCTCACTAGAATTAAGCATGAAGTTTTTTGTTTTATGGAAAGGAGGAATGTTTTTATTTAAAGGTTTTGAAGCGGAACGTCTATTTACACTTTCTAGAGTACAACTTCTGTTTTCTAGAAATGACATTAACTCTGCGAATTGAGGGTATTCTGTTTTCTTGACAGAATATTCAAATAATTTTCGTGTTTCTTTGTCTACCTTTTGTAATATGATATTAATAAGGATAGCATCTGAAAGATTGTTTTGTTCATATTCTAAAACTTTTAAAGCCCTTAAGTTTTTATTTACACAATCAATAAACGATCTCAATTCTTTTGAGGATTCGTGATGGATTTTTTCATAGTTAATTATAGCTGACAAATGAGTGTCTATGAGTAAACGATGATTTTCAAATCTTTCAGTTAGTGCCGTAAATAATGAATCGAATGAATCATCAGCACTTTCTAACTGTTTTGCTTCGTTTTTTAGCGATGCTCGCAAATAAAAGAGTTTCTGTGCATCATTAAGTTGTTCATTGTGAATAATTAAATTTGTAAATTGAACTTTAAAGATAGACCACTCTTCATATTTACCATTAAATATGGGTAATGGGATTTCGGGCAATTTAACTTTAATGTTATTAAAACCTCTAGAATCAGCATGCAAATTTGTTTCAGAAACTTTGAGATTTTTAAGAAATATATTGAGACTTACTTCTATTTTTTCAGTTCTGCTTTCAAGGTCATCCAGTTCCTTTTCAATTTCCGGTAAATCCTTAATCTCCGGGATATCATAATATTTATCCCGTATTTCGGACATTTTTGTTTGAAGCTCCGGTAGTTTTCGGAGTTTTATTTCGAGCTCAGTACTCGAGCAAGTACTTTCCTCCGTGTTTTCTTGTACAAATTTTTCCAGTTTTGTAAAGGCACCTTTTAGAGCACCTTTCGATCTGTTTAATTTTTCCATAGCAGCTATTCGGCTGCGTCTCGACGGACCACTAAATGTCTATGATCGTGAATACTGTGTGTGTTTTTGATTGATTACGAACCATTGTTGTCTTTTCTCACATATTTAATTACACAGCACACAGACGTAACGAGTACAGAACTTTTATAAACACATAATAGTAAACATGGTGATATTGGGGTAATAAACCCGCTAATTAAGCTTGTTTGATGACATATGTGGGGAATATTCCCGCTGAACCAAACCAGAATAATTGGGGATAAGACCCGCTAAAACAAAACGTGCCCTTTCGGCAGCTAGATCAACAACCAACTCCTGGGTCACATGACCGCAAAACTGCGGAGCTCGTTCGGCATGCGCACAAGGTCCGAACATATACCAAATATCAAGCATCTAAGACTGCGAGTAATCCCTCAGATCGGTAGCACCTTTCCTGGAAGAAGTTGAGAGTACTTTTGACCTACACCCCCCCCCCTTAACTTAGTGCTTGCCTAGGAACTTGAAACTCCTTTTTATCTAGAGGACTTTGCAAACGGAACTAAAGCTTTGAATTTTTGGTACCTTGAAATAATAAGGACAGGGCTTCGTGAAAATCAGTGGATGATGTCCAAAAATAGCCCAGAGTCAAGAAAAAGAGGATTGCTTACAAAAAGAAGTAAAATCTCATCAAAAACGTCACATGTAAGAAATGCAGCCAAATCTCGTGACTTTTTTACCGTAAAAAGTTCTGAGATCGTGAAAAGCCCAAGCTTATCTGTCTTATTAACTCTGAAATTTTCATTCACAAATTCCTTCTAGTCTCTAGAACTTTAGTTAAAGATTATTTTGTGACTTAGAAATTACGAAGTTTTACGAGATGAATAGCATACATAAATGAATCAGTGTAATAAATACGATTCTTCCTTTTTATAATTCACATATTGTTATGAAAATCAGCCGGGACTAATCACCTACATTCAATTCTGTATTAAATCAATCACTTTGTGTGATGAATGTTTCGTTTGAGTTAGTTCTCTTGCAGCAGACTTAGTTTCTGAGAATCGTGCAATGATATAATGAAAGAAGATGGAGGTTAGATGCCGATAGACGACGAAGTTCTTGTGGCTGCGAAGCTCAACGGAACAGAAATTTACCAAAGATTTCCAAAGCAATACAAAAAAGGCCTTCCGGCCTGTACCGGGAGGAAAAGGTATCTTTCCTATATCTTCGTTTTATAATTTTAGCTAATGTTACTCGAAACAGCAAGCTAAAATGCAAAGAACCCAATTACAGAACATTCGTTAATACTGAATTTGAATAAGAAATTTTGACAAATTAGTCAACTATAGCCAAGTTGGCTTCATTTATGAAGACTTATTTCGGTCGCCAAATATGACGATATTTCGCAAAATGTCGCCAAGTTTGGTGAGAATTTGGCGCTAACGGATATGAATATATAGTTTTATGCGTATGATTGGGAAAAGGATTACAACAATGAAATATAATAATTTGCGAGAAGTCGCGTTCAGTAAAACTTATAAATTAATCGTTGGATTTTTGTAAAGTGCTATCTTGTTTCAAAATGTCTGCCACCCTAGAATTTCAAACTGCTGATTTTGAATTTTTAACTTTTTTGTATATTTATTTTAGTTTTAAATTTTTAAATGACCGCCATCTTGAAACAAAACGGCGGACCAAGCTGGCCAGCGAACTCGGTCGAGACATTGGTGAACTTAATACACACAATTAGTTTAATCGAAATTGATTTATAAATACGAGTGCTATTGCATGACATAGATCAGATATATATATATATTACGATGTAGATCAGGTATGAGTGAATGGCATTAGTGGCTACCGGTTTCTTTATTATGGTGTAGACACCACTGATGACATGGAAAGTACGCAGTCGTCACATCCTTAAAAGCATTGAAATGGATTCGCCGAAAGTCAGGCACGGAAGGAAGGTTATCAGTGGCGACCGGTATACGACCAGTCCCCTCGTGATGTTGAAGTTGCACTATAATTTTTTTAAGTTAGAGTTAGTAAACATTCGTCCCATTGTAGTTAATTCCACAGAATAACTCGATAAATACACCAGAGCAGTAGTTCAAGAATAAGATACTTGTTGCAGGAAAATCAATGTTTTTATTAGTAGAGAAGTCATTATGACTACATGAGTCCTATTAAAGAGACTTACTAGAGGCGTGAAGTGCACATGGTTGTATAAAATACAAGCAGTCCTGTGAGTTACATGATGCAGAGTAACAAGTTGTCATCAAAAGAATAAGATGCTAACCATCGAAGAGATACCAGACATTGAAGAGAATACGATGCACTTAAATAGATACACTATATACAATGAGAAATGCAATGTTGAGTTGAGGATGGAGCCGCGTATTATTTTAACAACCAATTTAGAGCAAAATTCTGCTGGTCCGTCCCCGTGCAGTATCTTTTATACTAAAAAAATTGGTGTATGGTTACGAACGCGCGAATATGACCATCCAATAGTTTGTAAAAAGGGGTGTGGCCATGAAGAGAGCGATGGAAAACTCAAACGTCAATGGCTAGGAAATTAGGTTAAGGGAGGGTTAACATGACGTAAAAGTAAGAACTTATTTCTGGATTCGGATGAATTTTGAAGATAAAAGTCAGCGCGCGAAAGCAAACGATGATGGGACATCAAACGATATCTGAAAATAATAAAAATAAAAAGAATGTGAAGAAAAAATATTCTGAAAGAATAAATTTCAATGTCTCAATAAAAGGAAAAAAAATCAAATGCTTTTTAGGAACTTTTTGCAATTTAGAATAATTTTTAGAATAGGGATTTAAAGAATATTTTGACTAAGATATGGAATTAAACCAAAAAGTGGATTTAAGATATTAATAAAAGACAGAAATACTAAAATAAATAAAATAAATACAATTTAGTAATTTAATATAATGGTGATAATTTGGAATAAGGATTAAGAAAATGGCAAAAAGAAAAAGAATATTATTACACACACACAGACATATATATATATATATATATATGGATATATCTATATATAAATCAACATTTGAACGGAGGGTGTTTTGGGGTCTGGGGGTCATGATCGGTGAAAATATACCGAAATTTTCCGGAATTGCTTTCCTTCGAACGGCTGGAATAGGTAGCTTTATATTTTTTTGCATTGAAAGCTACCATAAACTGAAGTTTTAAAAAAAAGTACGAATATTTTATTAATTGAGCAATTCCTTAATGATCTTCTAAGGAAAAATTTCAAACAAACGAAAAATACCTAAATTGATCAATAAATATTTGTTATAGATGTTTAAATTTTCAATAATTGCTTACAAGTTATAGTCGCAACTAAAGATGCTTGGATGCTAAAATTAGAACAATTAGAAATATTTTCATATAGCTTCCAGAAAGTAGGTGTCAGTGTTAGCAAATGTTCTTCGAGAGCTTCAGTGTAACTTTGTAGTATGAAGTTAAATTTAATTACCATGTTTCATTAAATGCGGCACGTATATAGTCTATTTAAGTTTTCTTTAGAATGCATTTTTCTAAAAAATATACAGGATGGGCCAAAAGTCCCGCATCATAGGAATTTTTTTTTTTTTTTTTTTTTTTTTTTTTTTTTTAATTTGTAGGTAAAAGTTTCCTATGAAATACTATGAATGTACTGTAATAATTAAATCACCTCTCTATAATTTAAAAAAAGTCCCGGATCATAGGAAACTTTCACCTACAAATTAAAAAAAATTAAAAATACCTATGATGCGGGATTTTTGGTCCACCCTGTATTATAACGATTTCGATAGTTGTTAGGTGCTGGTCAATTATGGGATTTAAAAAATGTCAACATGACATACTAATTGACCAGTGTAGCCAAGTACTGAATTTTTGTTTATTTTAAAAATATATCTTTGAAAATAAAATAAACATATGGATTCTTACTTATTCTGAAATTTCCAATTACTTTTAATCAGAAAGAAAGGATTTAAAAATAGTTAATCCATATGGTAATTTTCTAAATTGTCTTGGTCAACTGCTGCTTACATGCATTTTTCGATTGTAAAGTTTTTTTAAAAATATGCTTTAAATATTTTAGCTCCAAATATAAATTATTTTAAACGTATAAGCATGCGCAAATTTACTGCTTTTTATATTATAAAAATTAAGTCTGATTTCAGATTAAGTTGATTGTTTGAAAATATTCTGGTTTGAATGAAATAAACTACGTTTATTCAAAGTTAAATGATTTTTTTCCTCATATAAGAACGGCACTTTACCTTCTGATTTTGCCGCTAACAGGCGTTGCAAGTGGTCTCATCGAATAGCGTACTGCCACTATATTACACCTAGCACCCTATTTATGACAGTAGCTGTCAGCACACAAAAGATAAGGGATGAACAAGGATTTTAATGGGTACAACTTATTTGCATCAAATATTGAAAGTGGCACATCTCTATCTTCATTAGTTCATGAATTACTGATTTTTAAATTTTTTTATGACTTTTGAACCTTTGATATATAGATCTTTTACCACGAGTTTTAAATAGGAACAATCATATTTAAAACGAGTAGGATTTGAAGACTAGAAAAGTAATGGTCAATTTATATTAAAATCATTAAAATTACAGACATTACGTTACAATTACATAAAACATTAAAAACATATTAAAATTGGACTTTTCGGATTTACATTAAAATCCCTCATCAGCAAAATGTTTTTCTTAACGTAAGTCACAGTTCTAAAATATCAACACATAGAAAATACAACGCATCAAAATGTCGAGGCCAAAGTTACAGTTATATTAACCTGGAGTACTCATTCGGGATTGCACCTGCTTCTTTAAGAGGTAAATCTGTAATTTTCGTATACCATGCTTCTAAGAAAGTATGAGTTCTGTAGTCGCTGCACCTCGATCTGATTACAAAAGATTTAGCAAAATCTGGAAAATGATCAGTTTTTATTGCATGATCCACTATTTTGGAAATTAAATTTTTATTTTGAAATGCATATCTGTGCTCCTTTAGTCTTCAAAATAAAAACTTAAATTCCAAAATAGTGGATCATGCAATAAAAACTGACCATTTTCCAGATTTTGCTAAATCTTTTGTAATCAGATCGAGGTGCAGCGACTACAGAACTCGTACTTTCTTAGAAGCATGGTATACGAAAATTACAGATTTACCTCTTAAAGAAGCAGGTGCAATGCCGAATGAATACTCCGTGTTAATATAACTGTAACTTTGGCCTCGACATTTTGATGCGTTGTATTTTCTATGTGTTGATATTTTAGAACTGTGACTTACGTTAAGAAAACAATTTTTGCTGATGAGGGATTTTCATGTAAATCCGAAACGTCCAATTTTAATATGTTTTTAATGTTTTATGTAATTGTAATGTAATGTCTGTAATTTTAATGATTTTAATATACATATAAATATGTTCAGACGTAATATTTTTGTTTACTTCTAAAGGTCAATTATTGGCTCTAGAGTGGTCAACAACTGGATATAAGTAGTAGTCAATTATTGTCGCAATCTCATTTTCCCGTTATACTAAAAATAATTTAAATTCTTGAAAAGAAAACTGAAAAATGTTTTCGGATTATGAATCACCACATCTTAATTAGTATTTAAAAACAGTTTGCAGAAACATGCGTCGTTAATTACATTAGAAAAAAAGATTAATGTTGAAAAAATTTGCGCTTGATGATTAATTACTGTTGTATTCACTATATTTGCAAGCTTGTTTCATCAAATTAATTGCTACTGAAGCCTATTTAACCAAACAATAATTCCCTGAAAAAAAAAAGTCAAGTACGTCCCTTAAAAATCGCTTCACAAGTCCAAATGTAAATTTAACGAGGCGTATATACTTCCATACGAATTCGATACATCATACGATATAGATTAAGTCTGAAATGCGCAACTTTTATTGTTCAAAATATTGGTACGAAAAATTTCTGAACCGTACATCTAGATTTAATAAACAATATCTTTTTAAATCTTCAATATATATAAAATGATGGATATGAGGTAATATGCAAAATATATGAGGTTACTTTATATTTATCATTAAGGTTACTTTTATCTAAAAAGATTATCTTTAAAGTTAATTATTATTATTTTATGTTTATTTATTGTTACTTATATTTGAGTATGCCATGGACCTTTTTATGAGGCAACTTTTCTTAAAATAGGTAATAACAGCAAGAAAAAAAGGAAACTCAGTTTCACATTTCTGTGTAGTTTTTTTAGTAGTGCAAGTATTCTAGTTTCCTTAAAATTAACTTTGTTATTCTATGTCCAGAGAAACACATTGATATAATACTTTATTGAAAGAACATCTGTATATCATATTTTTAGAAACTCAGATCATTTGAAGAAGCTAAAGTAAAGAATTATTTATAGAATATATATATAATATATATATGCAACAATATTATTAATATACTTATAAATAAACTGACAAACATAATAAAATCTTAGTTCATCTAACCTAGCCTATTATTTCTGATGACCTTTAAGATGTAACGATTTATTTTTGCTTAAGATATGCTTTATCAATAAATAACTTTTGCTTACAATCGGATAGAAAGGATGGTTCTACTTATCCTACTTACGCTTATCCTGTGGTGATCTGTTTCTTTGTCTAGCATTTTTTTTCTTTTATAGAGATACATCAGAAATGAAGACTATTTTCATAGGTTGATAGTAAATGGGGAATAAGAAGCTACTCTTGTTAAGGCGTTCTAAATGCCAAAGAGTATCAAAGGAATAAATATTTTACACACTTGAAAAACTTTAGTACATTGTTAACACTTTATGTGTAAAAAACAGAGAGCCTATGGTACATTTAACTTAATTATTATGTGAAAATCTAGATTATCTTAAACAAGAAAAATCATGCGTCAAGCATAGATTACGAAACCCTTTCCAACACATCCAGCAAACTGTAACAAAACTTCACCGTTAAATAAGGTGAAATTATATAAGTAATTAAAGAGTTTAAAAAACATATAACATATTTGGAAATCCAGTTTTAGCAATTACCTTCCATAGTCAAAAAAATAATTGAATTATTTTTTGCAGACCTGTACATGATTTATAGATTTGGATATATACAACATAACATGCTAAAATTTAGTTCAATTAGAAAATTCCCTTTTAACAATTTTTGCCAATAAATGGAAATGTACTCGAATTCTTTTGTAGAACCCTGTATATTATCTGAAGACTTTTGCACACACCTAATAAGCTAAAATTTAATTTAGGCAAAAAAACATAACACAATTTAAAACGCACTTCCAGCAATTACCAACCACAAACGGTATGGATAGCGTATGTATTATTATAAATAATCAAAAGCAAATGAAAATTTTGTAAATTTTGAGATGTTTAATTATTTGGTTGAGTTGATCGATTAGTCACTATATATTCAAATGATTTAAGTTTGTTTCTATATTAGTGTCACAGAGATTTTGTTTACATATAGTCGCTTTCTACTAATACAGAGGGTATTTACACCCTTTTAGAACGATTGTTCTTTGCATAGCCCTGCATATGAATTTATTTTATTCTACAAACTTGTATTAATATACTAAATATTGTTCAGCATAACAACTATAAACTACCCTCAAGAAAACCGCTCCCTTAGACAGTAATACTTACGAATTCCTTTATGTATCCCTGAATATAATTAACAGAATTTATACACTCCACGTACTATGCAAAAATTTAGTTAAACCGAAAAACGCAAACGAAAGTTGAAAGCGCACTTCCACCAATTATTATTCATACACAATATTCTAACCAAACATATTTGTGTGTCCCTGTAAATAAACGATAAATGTAATGCACACCATACTTATCAGTAAGCATCTTATAGTACACCCCAGTAATGCATATACATTTTAATATGCTTGAAATAGTGTAACATCATTAAAATACACTGCAAACGATTTTTTTCGAATAGACAATTATGTAACATAATTCTTTTGTGCGAATCTTTAAATGAATAATAAATGCTTAGCTCCCCACATTCTACAGAAAGTATGTTTTAATTCCCTTCATAAATACATATCAATTTGTAAAAAAATGTAGAAAATTTTTTGTCCCATTGAACAAGGGAACAAATATGTAAATCTCGTCTGATTGTGGTTCTACGAAGGTATCTGCACCTATTTTTGATGGTTTTAAAATGTGTATTAGGAATTTTAGGCAGGTTTTCCATACTAGATTTGCATATGAAACCCTCAGATCAGAGATGTATGAGTCATGATAGCGAGAATACAGTCTTTACATATTAGTATTTTATTATAAATAGAGAGAGCAAGATTTTTAAAGAGAGGTTCAAGAGATATGGAAATCCCGGGAACTTACCTCTTATGTTAAGAATATGTTTTCTGAAGGTAAGTCTTTTATCAAGGATAACACCTTTGTATTTGGTGTCATCTTTCCAAGGACGGGTAGTGTTGTTAGGGGTTAGTCTATTGGAGTAGCCGACAGTTATAGAAAAGTAAATAGCAGCAGTTTTAAAATAAATAATTTTAACGTGCCAAAGGTTGCACCAGCCCATGAAGAGGCCAAGTTGTCTTTGCAAGTTTCTGAATAAAAATATGGGTGGTGTGCTGAGGCGTAAATAGTGGTACCTTCCGCATATGAGGAAAGGTAAGTTAACAATGTACGAGGTATATCGTTAAAAAATAAGTTGAAAAGCGTGGATCCATGAACAAAATCCTGAAATATGCATAAATGATAAATTGGATCGCATATAAGGCGCTATTAATGCGGATATAAAAAGTACCATAGCCAAGGAAAGTGTGTATTAAATAGATACATCCGGACGGGATATTTAGCTGAATTTATTTTTAATTGAGGGTCTTTGCGTTAGATTTTGTCAAAGGCCTTGGCGATGTTTAAGAAAATGGCAGCAATTGGCTTCTTTCTCTTTACCTGATTTCGAGAGGCAAAAAACAGTAAAAAATATAATAAAAACCGATATTCTACCTTTTAAAATCTGAACGTTAAGTTCTAAGTTAGAATAAACTAAACAATATTTAACACGTTCACTGCTGGTTGAAATTACCGGAATTTTATTTTATTTAGAAAGTTCGAATTCGTAAAAGAAAATACTAATAGCAATATTTACTTTATTTAATTGCAGACATTTCGTGAATACATCAAATAAAAATTCTTCTTTCGAAATTACCGGTACGAATTCGTAATTTTAGATTGAAAAACTGCGAGTATACTCGTGGTTGGCAGCGAGCGGATTAAACTAATATAGCCACCTATGAAATTAGGGCATTAATATTAAAAAAAAAAGATTTTTTTGAAAGAAAAATTATGTCTTAAAAGTAGCCAGCGTGGTCTAATCCGCAGTCGTCCGAACTTCGGGAAAGATGGGACACAGTGGATGGAACACCTCTTCAAAATGTATTTAATTTACATTGTTATAACTTCATATTAATATTCATAAATGACAGTACATGAATGAATATTTTCAGCATTAAAAAAATATGTTCAAAGCAGAATTGATTCATTTTAGAGAAAATTGGTAGTTTTTAACGACAAAAAGTAAAATTTTGCAACTTTAAAAATTTTAGGTAATAAAGATTAGAAATATAGAAGACAAAGCAATTAAAGTTTAAAGATAAGACGCTCATTTATTGCTATATCCACGCAAAATTTGCCTTTTTATATGCAATAAATTATTTTAGAGCATTTTATTATTTCATGTGTGCATAGAGTACACTAGACCACTTAAAAGAAAAAAAAGCACAATGGACCACCATTTAATATTGATTTAACAGTTAAATTTTCAATAGAAAATCTTAAACAGTTACAGCAATGATTTCTTTTTAGGTGTGTTCGCAATTATAACGTAGCATTTATAGTCGTCGTCTGGTCCGTCCGTCTGTCCGCATATAACAGCGCAAAAACTATCCAACCGAATGGTTTGAAATTAAATATATATAATCATTGCAGAATTTTATCGAATCATTTCAAAGTTTATGAAAATCAAATCAAAAATTAAAAAGATAGTAATAAAAATATTTATTAATAATTTGAATGTTTTAAAAATCGGCACTTCCTTGTTATAGCAGCTTTCGAGGATTAATCGTCAAGCGACTGAGATGTATAGCCAAGTTATCTGACATGTATGACGTTATAGTCATATATGACGTATATGACATTTTAGAACATCTATGACCAAGTTCTAGTCACATTCTTCATTCTATTAAATCCTATCATACGTAATTAATTCAATGATATCCCATGATAGGTAATGATTTTACGTTGCCATGGTGATTACGTCCTATTTAAGACGGAGTCATGTTATGTCCGCATAACTGAATTTAACACCGAATTTGTATACTAAAATTGTTTACTTATAACAATCCTATAATCTACGGACAGTTTTTTGGATAGATGTTTCCGGAGAAATAGATATTAAATGGAAAAATAGTCTAAATATGGATTTCAAGTTCTGAAATTTTCAGAGCTAGGCTTAGCCCCTTAATCGTCGTGCCCGAGACATTCACGGGCAGCGTAGATTACGCCTATTTTATTGAGATTGTTTGATTCCCACCAGTTTTTTTTAAATAGTATTATTGGCTTTATTCTTGCATTATTTTATCTGCCTATTAAATAAGACGGACATTTCTACTTAAAAAACTGGTGGTAATCAAGCAATCTCATTTTTTAAAAAGTAGCCTACACTAAAAGGGCGCGACGATTAAGGGGTTAAGTGTCCCATTGGAATTTTCAATAAATGTCAACAAAATATAAAATATTGCCAACTTAAAATGTACCTATTTTATTACGAAAATTATTCATATCAAAATAACAGACGATACAATTCATTTCACTGAAACTAGTTATAGTAAGAAGGCACATCATTTGTCACGTAGACGTACAATTTCCAACTTGTTTTATTTAAAATAAAAAATGGAGTAAAAAAAAGTTCTGGTGTATTTTGCTTTTCCAATATTGTTGAAAAGTGTTTATGTATTCGGCTTGTTTGTGCGTCTGGTCGTTTGTCCCTGTTCTAATCTTCATAAATGTACTCGAATTGCCATGTAATTTTTACACATTATCGCGGTTTACTATAGAATGTGAGCATTAAATATAAAATTTTAAGCATTTATGTTTGTTTACAGGGACATACAAAATGTTTCGTTACATTATGGTCTACGGGTAAAAGGAAATGAAAACTAATGATATTGATATGTACCACCGAGGTGGATTGCAACGTGCTGTCTGAGGAGTATAAAATAAGTAGCATTTATAGTTCGCTTACAATGACGTACAAAAGAATTCTATTAGATTATGTTCTATGGGGGGAAAATACTTTGCGGTACATTTTCATGATGTTATGATACTTCAAACATAATGAAACTAAAAAGGATCGCTAAAGTGAACCACAACATGTTTTTTATAGATTATGGAATGTTTTGCATTTACCTTTCATTTGCAGAGACGAAAAAAAAAACAATTCGGTTACAGAAATTATATAATTGATAATTAGTGGAATGGGGGTTTTCTGCTGTGGTAGGCATTTCTAAATTTATTTAATTTTTAGTGTATGACGTGGTACATATAAATTCTATAGATCATATACAGTGCTTCTCGACAAAATTCAAACACATTACCGCATACCATTTTCAGAAATTGCTGAAAATGATTTTTCTCTGAGTTATTTGTTTTTTAAATTGCTTATTTTAATATTTCATTTCATTTTATGAACAAATAAAATTTCTTAAGGGCGTATTCAAATCCAAACTGCTTATTTTGAGACACAATTTTAAATTCATTTTTGCTCTAAAATGCATCCAATTGGCAGGTTCTCTTATTCAGAAACTTTATAATGTCCGTATTGTCTCGATTATTTTATAAAGGCAGAATATATTTCAAAAATGGCTGTCAAAGTGGACATTTTGAACCGAATTTCCCGAAGCGATAGCGCTGGAAACAAAAAAATTATCGTACTGTGAAAATAATTGTTTTTAAATCAATTTCTAATTAATTGAACGAAAAATAAAATCCTGGGTCCCTTATAAATCTCTTCATAAATCACGCCGCCAAGTTTCATGTTTTTACTTTTAAAAATTAGTCTGAAAATGTGTCTCAAAATTTTGAATTGTTGAGCGTGGAAAAATATTTTTTTTGAATACCGCCTTAATAATATTCTACTAATGTGGAAGTAATCTATGCCTGATACATAAATTTTCGTTCTTTTTTGTTCAATATTTAAAAAGAAAAGTAGTTCAATCACTTTTGTTTTCTGTAAATTTTTAATATCTTGAAGAATAAAACTACTAATTCATGTTACACTGAGAAAAAAATTGATTTACGTAGTTATTTCCATTTTTAAAATCTCATTATTTCTAAGAACTGATCCAGTCGGTTCTTGCGCGTGTTGTGCAACAGTGAGGCCTCCCCTCCAAAATGTATTGTATAAGACGGGAATTGATTTTGCAATTGCATCAGAAAAATTAGCATCGTGGAGTAGGACGAATGAAGAAAAAAATGTTACACTTAGTTTTATTTACCCTTAATAATCTTTAAAAGAGACGAATAAGAAACATTTAGATTGAACTTGAGATGTCATTTATGCGACACCAAAGCAAATTCAAGTTTATAAACTCGCATGTAATATTCAAGTAGCTTCCGTAAATTTATTTTACACGTTATGTCATTCACTAAAATGTTAGCAACTTACTAGTCGTTCAGTAATCAAAGCAAAGCAACTCCACGTTTATAATGTGAACAGAATATCTTGATAATAGTTTATGCAATCATGGTGATCAATATAGTTTTAATATTTTATTGTCAGTTATTTTGCTGTATTAGTTTATAACAGATTAAAAAATAATCGCTTGGACGGGTAAACTTATTATCTATGCTACAAATATTAAATAAATACTGTTATAAATAACTATTGGCTAAAATAAAATTTATCAGTATAAGCAAGGCCAAGAAAATACGAACAAAATCTCATAGACATTTTCATAATTCAAGGGATTATTACTTCTTATAATCATAGAGACTCTAACTATAAATATTTCAATCTATACGAGAACGACAGTTTTGTTTTCTGGATAGCTAAGAAACTATTTCTAACTTAATCAAATAGATTCTTTATGGACTTTAATCCACGAAGAGATTTCTTTTATAACTAGAAAGAATGTTATCCAATATCAGAGAGATTTATTTTGCAATAACATACAATAATTTTTTAGGAGGGACAGCCAAAATAAGGTTTTTAATCAGCTGATCTTCTATACATTTGCTTTCTTTTTTTTTTAAACTTATACATTTCTTAATGCTTTTTAAAGATTTCAGTGCGATCATCTTTTTGAGAAATTAAAAATAAAATAACATTCTATAATTATAATAGCTAGTAATTAATATGCAGTTCAGGAGAATATCAGAGCATTTAATTTTTGATGTGAATAAAATATCAAGTGTCTTTAAAGCAGTGGTTCCCAACGGGGGGCGTACGACCCACAGGGGAGCAATTTGACTTTTCAGGGGGGCAATTTAACTTTTCAAGGGTACAATTCGGAATTTCTGTGAACCCATACCTTCTGAATTGTTTTTCTAATAGTAATGTTGTAGACTGTAAATAAAAGTTACACATTCAAATTAAAAAAAAAAAAAAAAAAAAAAAAATTATTGAATTAAAAAATATATCCATTCAAAAGTTTTAAATACAATTCTACCAGAACAATTATAGAAAAAACTTTGTAACATATCTGGATACCTTTTATATATTTAAAAATTCTTTATAATTTTTCTGATTTATGAATTAATTAATATTTATATATTAATATTATATATTAATATATTATATTAAATATTAACTAATATATTATATATTAATATTTATATATAATAATTATTATTTTAAACAACTTTTTCGATTATTTATTGAATGAGTCGCACTGCAATATGTCACATGAAAATCAATTTTACACATGAAACTATTCAAGTGTATATTTAACAATTACTTGACAACCTTCCTTTATCACGTTTTATTCTGATTAGAAATTGTTGCGTAATTTAATCGTAGAAAATCTGTGATTAAATAAGACAAAAATGTTTTATTCAAAATTATTGATTTTTCTAATCAAGGATTCTGAGCACTCTATATATCACGCATACGTGGCGACCGTGTGCCAGTAAACTACAAGAAGTATCAGATGATTATACAAAATATTTGATTCATCCATTACCTTCGGCACGTTTCAGGATCAATGTTAAATGCTTTTTACTCTATCAGGAATAAATTCTTTAAAAATTTTATAAGAATTATATGTTATAGGGGGAGGGGGGCATCATCATTTTAGAGAAGTTTTGGTGGGGCGCGGCTAAAAACAGGTTGGGAACCACTGCTTTAAAGTCTTCGCGCAATTTCAAAGTGATTTATTGAGTTTAAAGTAAAAATTAGAAATCTGCTAAAAAATTCAAAACATATGATCGAGTTTATAACGAATTGTTCAGATACGTTTTATGTGTCCTCCTCCAACTGGGCAGCCACGATTCATGAAAGGTTCAGTGTACATGTCTCCACTATAATGACTAAATAATATGAGGGGTTGCAGATATTAGAGGCGCACTTGCAAAAACAAGTTTCGAGAAACAACAATTTAAAATTTCCATTTGTCATTAATTGCCAGTTTGCTAGTTTTTATCCCATAGCAAATTTCAAAATATTAGAGGTGAACTGAACTCTTCTAACATATCAGTTCGAATAATCAGTTAAATAAGCATCAGTTACTGCAGTCTTCCATGCATTTAAAAAAATCGACTTTGTCGAGTTCAACCCTAATATCAGCACTGCCTCATATGAAGACATGTATCATAGCAGTGGTTGATTCCGGACGGTAGATATGCTACACTGTGAAAAAAAAGACAATTGTTACGTAATCTAGAAAAATATAATGTAACCCAAACAAAAATATACTATAACTTCTTCCGAGTTACCGACGATTCCGAACAGCGTTCTTTATCTTTAGAAACCCCAGGAACCAATATAATTTTGAGATTTAAAGAAGAATATATTTAAACAAAGTTTCTTTTACTGCCTCTGATTTTCGGAAACGTTTCCGAGTAGTTTTTAGAGTGTATTAATCAATTTTTCAACCCGGAATATAGATTTTTTGTATAGCATCAATTCTCAACTAAAAATTTTCATGTTCAACAAACATTGTTTGATTTACAAACAAACATGATATATTAACAGCATTAAGATTAACATTAAACTTAATATTATTTTGTTATTCTTGCATGTATAAATTGAGTTACTCAGCCAAAAATGTTTAATTGAGCATTGATAGCTTTCTAAAAACGAATACTTAAATTTGCGAAAACTCATTAATACACTTTAACAACTATTCGAAAACGTTTCTGAAAATTAATGGCAGCAAAATAAACCTTTTCTTATATATCATTTTTTAAATATCGAAAATATACTTGTTTCTAAGGTTTCTAAAGATAAAGAACACTTTTCGGAATCGTGGGTAACTCGGAAAAGGTTTTTGTATAATTTAGTTCGTGGTTATATTATATTTTCGCAGATTAAGAAACATTTGTCTTTTATTTTACAGTGTACGTTTAAGTCGTACGCAAGGTACGGGAAAAATTTGACTGTCTGCTTTATGCTGTGTAGTATTCTATGTGGAGGAAGAGGCTGGAAAAGGCCACATTGGATATTTGTGAACATTTCAAGAAAAACTTGACATCGTTACAACTGTTTTGCATTTTTGTAATAAATTTGTATTTTTTTAATTACAGAAAGCACTTTTAAAATCGGATGTTGCCTTTAAAAATACATTTATTTGAATTTCGTCAGTTTATTCCGTTCCTGAAAAGTTTGATTTGAGTTTGCATATACGTAATAATCAAGTTTGAATAATTGGTCGCCTAGTTATTTTATCGCATTATATTGTCTGTGTTTATAATAAATGAAAAAAGAAAAACAATCACTTGGATTATTAAATCACAAAAATCAGTTATTAATACTAGCATTGGTAAACAAACCATGATAAATTATTATTAGTCTAAAAGAAGTTCATCAATATAAGTTTAATCAAGAAAATACGAGCATCACTTTTATATTTCAAGTGATTTCTCATCTTGGTGTGTTTGACCATAAATATTTCAATCCATATCAGAATTACATATTTTTGTTCGTTCCTTGAAGTCTAAGAAAGTTTTTCATTTCTAACTTTCTTAAGGAGATTCTTTATTAACCTTAATTCATAAGAAGGTTTTTATTTTAACTACAAAGAATGTTATCCAATATAACATAGATTTTTTTTATAATAATATCAGTAATATTTTTTGAAAGAAAAGTCTTTAATCAAATCTTTTACAATATAATTGTTTCCAATTTTTCTTGAAACATAATTTTTTAAGACACATTATTAATGTTAAAGAAGTATTGTTTTGACATTTTAACAAGTAAAATAATTTTATTTAAAGATAGTATACCATTGAAATTAATATGCAGGTCATGTGAGTATTACGCTGCATTTAAATTATTAACTAAAATTATTAACTAAATCTTCAGTTAATCGTCTTGCTTACCCGTAAATCAATGCAATATTGAATTATCGTACTTTATGAATTGGGATAATTTAGCTTTTACAGATACTGAGTGAATAGCAGATTATTCTACATTGCCAATGAATTAATAGACCGATGTAACATTAACAGATGTCTAAATTTCCAATTAAAATTTCAGCAGAACTGAAACTGCGCGTACATTTAATAACACTGACAAAGGATGTGAATTAATTTTCACTTTGCTAAACAACACATAACCAACAGAGTGAAAAATGTGTACAGACCGGGGATCGAACCCAGAAATCCTGGTATAGCGAACCAAGTGCTTTACCATTTCAGCCATCTGTACGACATCCAGTCTGGTATTTTTCACTTATACGTTGGCAAGGCTGCAACTCCGCAGCGCAAGATGGATGTACATGAGCACACTACCCAGTGACGTATATGAGACGAATAAATTTTATCCGATGCTAGGAATTTATTCGTCTCATGTACGCCACTGGGTAGTGTGCTCACATATGACATTCCATCTTGCGCTGCAGAGTTGCAGCCTTGCTAACGTATAAGTGAAGTATGTTTTTTGTATAGAATAACTTTCAATAATATGTAAAATTTGCGAACGCAGGGTTGCATCAGTAATATGAAATAAATCAAGATTAGATTAGTCTAAAACATGAATTACATTAATGAAAAAATATCAGATACATTTTTATTTATTACAATTTTATTCATAATAATATTATTTCCGGAAACTGTTAAATTACTCTGCTGTATGGCACTAGCCAATAATAAAGTCAAACTATATGGAATAAGTACTAGATAAACATTATTTTTATAACGAAAATCATCAATCAGAATAGTTGTAGAGAAAACCATTAACGGTTTGATAGTAGTATTTCCATAATTAATTTAATGTTAGAGATCAATGTTCGAGTTAGAAACTGTAGGAAGTTTACGATAAACACACTCTTTAAATAACATCCTTTCACTGCCAGTATCAATTAATGAAGTGACATTTCAGAAACAAATGATTGTTTAGCCATAAAAGCTTTAGAATTATTAGCCGAAATAATGGACGGTTCAGACTTGAATTTTGGTTGCTTAGGTCGATCGCACTGGGAAGAGTTTTGGCCTAATTTAGAACAATTAAAGCAACGGGGGTATTTGTCTTTATTTCTACACTGGTTACTTATATGCTCGGCATGACTATAGTGAAAGCAGCAGAGATCTTTTTTAGGACAAGTCTTCTCTTTAACTGACATGTCAAGCTCAATTTTATGGGACTTCGTATTCTTATAATCAGTTCAAATTTTCTGATAAATTTTGAGTTTTTGTTTAAATTTCGAAATATTTTCACATCTATATATTATAAAAAGGATTCTTTTAAAGCCAGGATCAGGTATACCCCTAATATTGAATTGCAATAAATCAGAATGCTCAATGTTGCCGCGTGCGCACAACTATTTCATTATAAGAAAATATAACTTTAAAGAGTCATTTTCTTGTAATTTTTACTTACCTAACATATCATGCAACTCAGCAAAGTTATATAATGATCCGAATTCTGACAGGAAAAGTCATTTATATTTATCCAACGAGTTAATATGACATTCAATTTGCACCAACACTTGAGCTTTTCCTCTTGTAAATGGTCTTTTAGTAAATTGAAATTTATGCAAATCAGACAAATTAAACGTACTAGTAACATCATCAAAATTCTTAAACGAACTGCCATCAAGAGGAGATATTATGCTTTCAGTATCAGAAAAATTAATACCAGATGGAAAAAACTTTGGAAATGAAAGTTAATGGTGGTGAGCAGAACGAGAACCACTTAGAAGTGATATATCATGTAGTTTATATATCATGTAGATTTAAAAAGGAGCGTCAGATATTATGAAAATCACCTTTACTCAATAGATGGTGCTGACTTTCGCATGGGCGAAAAACTTCTTTTTCTGGTAGCCCTATTTTCTAGGAAACGTCACTTCCCGCTTGAAGCCGATTCTGAGTAAACACAGAGGCTCTGTGCCAAGTAAATGTAAGTTAGAAGATTAGAGATTAGCTTTTGGTTATAGATCTGTATAGAGGATGGGTTTTGGTTTTGGACTTTACTTTCTGGGGACTCCGGAACAAGATGGCTTCATTCGGGCCAGGCCCAGTTGTGAATATTTCAGTCCATGCAAATCTCCTGCGCGGTTTAAGCCAGTTTTTTTTTTTAAATAATTTTATAGATATCGACTGGTCAATTGTAATCTCATGTTATTGAGAGAAACACATGGTTTAGCTATAATTAAAAAGGGAGTTTGTAATGTAACAGGAGGAAAATAGCTGCGCTAAATAACAATAACGCTTTTAAATTAAAGGATCTAGATTCAGAATTTCCGAAATATTGATATGTTTTAATTATATTTCCTCAAATTTGGAGTTAAATTGCTAATGCATTTACGTTAGCTATCCAAATTAATGGTTCAATTTTTTTTTTTTTTGGGGGGGGGGGAAGCATTGTACATCAATATTTCTGCTTACCCATATCAATAGAAACCCAGTAATCCGAACCGAAATTGAAAAAAAAAGTAATCAAGATTAAGCGAAGCTTTGTAAATATAAATTTAATTAAACACAAAAAATATTTAGAATTTTAAATATATGATAATTATCCGTAAATATTTTATTAAATATTATTACATAATGCATTTGTTTTATTTTCTGACTTAATTTTTTTACATATACATTTTATTTACTTAAGGCTGTTCTGAAATCCAAACTGTGCACTTTCTGACACATTTTTTAATTGATTTTTTTAAATTCCTACTATTAGCTCACACTCTCTCTATATATATCTTGTTCAAATTTTCAATCGTTAATAAAATATTTTCTATTCATCCACTCAAGTTCAAATAATTTTTTTAAAAAAATAATTCAGTTTCTGATTTAGTATCACTTTTATTCTGAAAAACGTTGGTTTGACTATGAGAAAGGCAAGAAATTAGTTGACTAGCAAGATCAACTACAGATCCTTCATTAGTGATGGATAATAAATTACACAATGTTATTAAATTGTTTAAAGAAAATCCAGTTTGCGTTTATTCGAATTGCGTTTATTCAAAGCTTTAAATTCGGTGATATCAGTTTGAATATGAAAACAGGTAAAATTAAATATCCTTTTCCTATTTGATATGTTGCCTTCAGTATCAAATAAAAACTTATGTTATTTGAAGTTTGTTAATTTTTGTACGCAAATTCTGGTTCCGAAATATCAACTAGTTTCATGATAAAAAAAAAAAAAATGGTAAAACTCACCGCATTTGAAAGTATACAATTTGATTAAATTGGCAGAAAAATCCACCTTGTGCAAAGATTCAACAGGATGACAAAAACAGAAACATCACTTTATGACACCAATTGTATGAATTGTACGTAAACGAGTTCAGGAAACACTCTAATATTTACAAACGGTCAGTTTTATCAGGACCGTGCGAAGAGAAAACTGCGCCCGGGGCAAAGTTTCAATTTGGCGCCCCCCCCTCCCTTTTTTTGTGACAGGTAACACAAAACTGATAAAATACAGAAACAGAAATAATTTCTATTGAATAAACATTTCGCGTTTATGTTGGAACTTAAAAAGATTTAATGTTAATTCAGAAATTGCAAACAACTAAATAGCGTAAGAGAAAATTGCACTTATTTGTTGGAGAGTTCATGATATTTTGAGACAGAAAAAACAGAATGAAAGAAAAAAAGAAATTTCCCTAGAAAATGATCGATGACCAAAAAATGAATAAATAAATAAATTAAACCGTGGTTGGTAGTATAAATTTGGCGCCCCCTCGATTTCCACGCCCGGGGCGAAGGCCCCCCCCCTCGCCTCCCTCTTCGCACGGCCCTGAGTTTTATTTGCATTAGGAAAAATACTGAACGCAAAAAGAAACATATAAACGGATAAAAATATTTTGCTGAACGTCGATAGTGCAGTATTTGGGGGCAAAATCCTGGACAAAATTATTTGCCAGGTGTTTTAAAGTTAAACCATTGCTGTTGATTTACTATTAGTAAATACACTTAATTAATGTTATATATGCATAAATGTATGCAATTTTTTAAACAATAAATATATAATATAAAGTTTACTTAACTGTTTACTGTTTATAAGAGAAAAGTAATTGTTGACTGATTAGTTTTATTTACAAATAATGTTTAATTAAATGTGTTTAATTTTACTATATATACAAGTTTATTTATTTATATAAACTACTGTATATAATATACATATATTATTTGCATTTAGTATTTAGAAAAGTTGAGTCTCTATAGTGTAGAGAGGCTGGTTTTTGAGTGTTTTAATAGATTACTGGGTCTCTCAAAAACATTTAAAAACAATTGGCCTTCAAACTACAACCAATAGTATTGTAACTCAAAAATCGTCCGAAAAACCCTGACGCACCTTTAAAAAGCTTTTAATATACACCTTTAGAAAGCTTTTCAATTAAAAAGCTTGCAATTATAGCTAAAAAAGGTTAAAAATAACTCATTTTTGATTCTATTTATTTTTTATTTTATTAAAAATAAAACTATTTAAATACGCATGTAAAAACATACATAAAAAAAATCCTTTTTTTTAACAAACGTTTCTTTTTGACAAAATATCTTTCTCTTCAACAGGGCTAGGAACCGACGGACGCAACTCATGCGTTTGAAGTATACGTTGATTGCCGCACTAGTTAGTCAGCTATTATAAAATATCCTTTTTTACAATTGTTAATCAAATTTTAATTTTTGCATTTTTGGTCAGTTTTTTGCGTCAAATATACATACGTCTGTGCGTCCTTGAGATTAACACGCATCAAACTAGATTCATAGTAGGTTCATCTAACTTTTTCGGTATATTAACATATTTAATTATTTTTTAGTGACTTGAAAAGTTTAGATAGTACAACTACAACGGCGGGAAACTCTCCACTGAATTATAATCTCGACGGAAGGTTTCGTTTCATGCGAGTGTGACTCTTGCACCGTCTATTATATCGGCGGAAAACTTCCCTGAATTATAATCTCGGCGGAAGGTTTCGTTTCATGCGAGTGCGACTCTTGCACCGTTTAACCGTTCGAATTCAAGTGCAGCGTCACGACCCACATATTTCAGGAGGCAGTGATATCCAGAATGAATAACTTGCAATCAGAAACTGTGCAGGATAAAACTTTATTCGTTGTACCAATTTATCTTTGGTGATGAAGCACTTAATAAAATTTTTATACACTTCACAGTCAGTTAAGAAAACGAAAGATCGCTTTAATGTCGCAAATTTTAATCTAACCAAAATAATCTAGTTTAATTTTAAAAATCGTATACTATATTGTGTAATATGAAATTAATATTATTTGTAAACTATATTAAAATAATGTCATGAGAGATTATAACCAAAGGTTATGAAAAAGCTATGCAAAAACAAAAACAAAAAAAAATACAGTTAATATGCAAATTATAGAGTCCAGATGTCTATTTTGAACAGTCATATTTTGAAAATTAGTGTAAAATCATTTCGACATTTTTTTGTTAATAATTTCGAACACTCCGTTATAATATCGAAGAGACTAAGATTTCTAATTCTGCATCCGAAATATTGCTCCATTCAGTGGTGTACTCCATATCCAGCGCCTTGGAGCAAGTAAAATAGGTGCGTAAATAGTAAAAGATAACTAAGGCAACCATGGTTTAGTTACCGATAAAAAATATGTCAATTTCTGCGATAGGTTCTAAATAATATCATGACATTTCATGTTACGATATGTTACGATAATTAATTAAATCAATAATTTCTAAGGAACTCTGTTTTGATACTTAACTTTTTTTTCTCATTGAAAGAAAATGCTTATTAATTCTGCATTTTATATTTGCTATAGTTTAAAATCTCAAAAACAAGACACACAAAATTTCATTTGCCGTCCATCCTAATTTTTGTCCCCTTTGTCCATGCAACATGCTTAAATCCGGCCCAGATTATGTGTTTTGTAAACCATATTGATAAAGTATATGTATGTTTAATTTCCACAAGGGAAAAACATAAAAAACCCTTAAAATTTTATTTTCTCGTTTTTTTTTGTTTGTAAAATGGTCGATAGCTTTTTTTTTATATTTATTAAACTATAGTTTTTCAATCGATAAAATAGTTAAATAGCTAAGGTTGCTTCTTAAATACAGGTTTCTCAGTATACCTTTTTGGCTACCACTATTTCCATACAGTAATCAACATGATAATTTTCTACATTATCAATAGAAATGCACCAGGAAGATTATTGTTTGGAAATAGTGGTAGCCAATAAAGTGACTGCTGAGAAGACTGTAAATAAGTTTTGATTATTTTAAGATTTGAAAAACTTCTGCTGAGTCAACGGCAAAGTCAAAGAAAAAAAAACAGGTATGCTGAAACAGTGTTGGAGAAGTTACCTGAGGCTGCGGTATGGTATGAATTAAAATTAAACTTCACAAATATAAGTAATTTCTTTTAGTGGAACATAAAAATATGCTTTAAATCGAAGTAGTTGAGGTTGAAAACAAATATCATGGGAATATGTTGAATGTAATAATTCTGATTCTTCCGTAAAGTCTGATTAATAATAAAAAAAGTACGCACATATTTTGACATATCTTTATATCGCCTTTTCTAATTTTGCGCCCTCACAATTCGTGCACCTGGAGCAGTTTGTACCAACTGCTCCACGGTAGCTACGCCCCTGGCTCCATTTGTTAACAACAGCAAATCAAGTTCATTCAGAGAAGAAAACTGTTTGTTATTCCGATAAATCTGACACATAAAGCTATTGAACTCAATTCAGGGACATCAATGGGGGAGTTATAAAACTGGTATTTTAAAATAATTCTGTGTGATTTAGATGTCTGACGCATAACATTATCTTATTGAAATTTCAAGCAAACATAACGTAGGAAAATTCTAAATAGCAAATCATGATGGTAAAACATAGAATAAAATTTAGAGTTTATTCAGTTAATAATTGGTCATCCATCTTCCCATTTTCTCCAAAAATTCTGTCTCTTTTAGTAGAGATTGTACGCATGTAACCGAAACCGTCTTTAGATTCTTGCTTCAAACCACGCTAGTAATATTTCAGCAATCCGAACCCTAAAAATTTCTTTTTTTTTTCATCCTATAAATTAATTTTTTTCAATTTTTTATCTCGTGACAGGAAATTTTCACCTCGGTGTTTAGTCTCGATGATGTTGTAAGAGTTTTTGTTTCCCCGATAGATATGTCCACTGCGAGAGGGAACGTGACTACCTCTGTAGGTTTTCACACCCCTCGAGCTGTGGTAAAGCAAGTACGGGTTGAAACATCCCGACTTAAGGCCTAGGACCTGGTTCCCTTTTGGGTTTCCAGCTCCGAAGCTGTTGGGGGACGCCGGCCTGTCTCCAAGTGTCTCGCGGTGACTCCTTGCGGTTTCACCGCGTGTCGCAACGGCCTACGTCGTCAACACGTGGGTTCAAGGTTAGAGGGTCCGCAATGGGGAGCGGCTCTCTGACCGGCCAAAGCGACGTAGCAAGCTACTGGCGCGATAAAAGTCTTTCAGGACTTGAGTTCGGTGGTCGCCTACGAGCGGTGCGCTCCGTCATGGGCGCCTGCGGCGCAGCTTATTTTTCCCCGATAGATATGCTTATGTTTAGTATTGTAATTCGAATTTAGGTATTTCCAAAAATTTACATGGGGAATTTATTCCTCATTTTTTTTTTTTTTTTAATTTCACAAATGGAGAAAATTCTTTTTGATGATAGACCAAACATCCACTGAATTCTATGTGTAGTGGAACTGTTCTCTATACCATATTGTTTTCTTTTCGCATTGCAATCATTTTTATAAAATGATGTATCACGGGTATAAAATGTTTCCCGATAAGTGTAGGCTACTTTTTACAAAATTGAGATAGTTTGATTTCCCCCACTTTTTTGAAGTAGAAATATTTACCTTATTTAATAGAAGATAAAATAATGAGAGAATAAAGCCAATTGCATTGTTTAAAAAAATGGTACGAATCAAGCAATCTGAAAATTTAAAAAGTATCCTACACAGCTCGTAAACACAGGCGCAAGAATTAAAGGGTTAACATAATAGTTTCTCTTTCAGATTTACAATCACCATTACAAAATAAATATCTTTTCACTTACTTCTCTGATAATTCTTTTCATGTAGCTAGCCTGGTTTAAAATACATTTAAGAAAAATGTCCGCTTAGTATTATTTACTAAATGCATTTCTTCATTATTTGATCTATACGCAGCATGCCGTGCATGTAGATATGTAAATGCACACCGAGTTTCAGACATGCATAACCACAGATTAGCCTGAAGGACAGATCAAGTTTTCACGGATATTGTGAATACAGTATATAATTCCAAATAGATTGGAGACTACTAAACATGTCGCTCTGTTATTACACTGACTTCCATATCGCTAATACTTACGGAATAATATTACAAATGAAGAGACACTAATTTCCGATATGATACTACGTTGCCATAGTATTAAATATATCAATCGAATTCAGTTTTATAGTGCAGCACAAATACTTAAACTACTTCACACAGATTATGCATTACGGACCAAAACCAATCTCATGTAGTTTCATATATATATATATAACAAGTCAGAAAAATCACATGTCACGCATAGATTTTGAAACATTTTCCAACACATTTTACTGTAACAAAACTTCACTGTTTAGTAAGGTAAAAGAAGCTATCTACGTAAATAAACAATTAAGAAAACGCATAACTCAGTGAACACCCAATTTCAGCAATAAACACCCACAGTCGATAAGATATTCGAATTATTTCGAGAAGCCGTGTATATGATCTATAGATTTGTTACACTCCACATGGTTTGATAAAATTTAATTCAGCTTAAAAACGCAAAACGCCTTTAAAATTTTTTTTTTGCATTTACTGCCCATATTTGGCGACTTAAAATATTGTTTGGAGCCCTGTTTATGATCTACAGATTATAATGATCTGGTTATAATCTACAGAAGATTCTCTTGCTTTCTAATACATGGAACATATTAAGCTAAAATTTAGTTCCTTTAGGAAACATATAACGCCAGCAAATCGTATCTGAAAACGTGCTTCCACCGTTTATCACTTTTCATTGTTCTGTAAAAATTTTTTATTTTGTGTCCCTGTAAAGGAACAAATAAATCTTATCCATTCCATATTTTACAGTAAGCATCTTGTACTGTAACTCATCAATGCACATTAATTTCATTATATTTGAAACAGTGCAATATTTTAAAAATACACTTGAAAGGATTTTCACCTATATGTAACGTAACGTAATTTTTTTGTGCCCCTATAAATGAATGATAAATGTCATGCGCTCCATATTCTACAAAACGAATGTTGTATTGCATCTCAATAATGTATTTCAACTTCAGTAGCCATGAAATAGTGTACAATTATTAAAATACACTGAAAATTATTTTTCTCCATAGACCATAATGTAACGCTATTCTTTCGTTTGTCCCTGCAAACGAAATATAAATGTTATGCATTCTATGTTCAATGAGAAATGTCCATGGTAAATCTTACCAACATATACCAAGTTCATGATAATCCAAGTGTAGTAAGGAAAATACGCGTTTAAAAGTATATTGCGTGAGCAATAATCCAGATTCGATATGCATCTACTGAAAGTAGCATAAAAAGGCAGTAGGTTGTAGAATTAAATGCTCTGAAATGGTTCTTCACGATATTAGCTTATTAAACTTTGAATTATGAGCGTACGATTACAAAGTACGTACATGAAGGGATGGGATGGTGCCCGAGAGCATTTTTAAGCAACGCGAGCTTATATTATTAACTTCTTATGAGAAGAGCGTGCTAGAGAGAGATCAGTCCACTCCATCACATGTTAATTTTATGCAGTACTCATATTGGCAGCATGAAATTGGCGAAAGAGCATATAAAAATGAATGATGACATACAAGCAGAAAATTATCAGTTATTTATTAGGGAATTAAGAGAATATTTGAATTACACGACAGGGCAACCAGAATAGCAGTCTTAAAAAGTGAGCCAAGAAGAATTCGAACGCCAAATGTACGTTGAGAGCAAGGTTTTGGGAATCTAGCTGAAATAGACAAAACAAATCTCACGTACTGGAAATGTTTATGATTTACCGAAAAAGCTAAATTCAAAAATTAAGCAGACACAGACATTTCTAACGGACGCTGGACGGAACGAGAATAAAATGCAGACCGAATACAAATTCAATCTTTTTCTCTTTTCTTTTGTTTTTGTTGGATATCTAGTGAGAGCGATTAATCATTTAAATGAATTCTATCTATGTGATAATAGTTTTATTGATAAGAGGCATATGTTACATATATTTCCTTTTAATAGAGGAAAATTACGGCGTGAACTGAAATAAAGTTAGGATAACATAAATAATTAAAAGTTAGTTTAAACTGAAAATTAAAGAAAAGGATTAATTTAAGAAAAACAGATGTGATTCCACATCACACCAAGTACTATTTACGCGAGTAGAGTACAGACAGACAGCCAGACAAGCCGAAGTCGTAAACACTTTTTAACTATGTTGGAAAGTGTTAAAAAGAGATTTTCTCATCATTTTTAAAAAATTGCATTTGTTTTTGTTTAGAGTTGCTTTGTAGAAATATGCAGTTACCTCACTTTTACGACACAAGTGATTTGTAACTTCATCGGATCTCAACAGCGTCTTATGGGAAATAATCTGAAACTTCTCTGAGATATTCGACATTTTCTCTCATTTAAGCGACGCTAAATTAATCTATTAGTATTTTTGGCTTCTCTCTAAACTTTTATCTAATTTAACATCCAATTTAATTTTAATTCTTATTCCTTATCTCGTTTACCTTTCATTAATCTACTATACATATAAAATGCAAATCCCTCTGTCTTT
Source organism: Maratus michaelseni (assembly GCA_963931845.1). Lineage (NCBI taxonomy): Eukaryota > Metazoa > Arthropoda > Arachnida > Araneae > Salticidae > Maratus > Maratus michaelseni. The sequence goes on from OZ007590.1 coordinate 188,756,170, forward strand.
CTGTTCGTCTATAATTTAGGTTTTACTGAACGGATTTTGATGAGACTTACACCGTTAGTTAAATAAATTTTCAAAAAATATTTTAATCTGTAAACACATCGTTCTACGTTGCTTAATTACAGAACTATGGCTTTGTTTTTAATGTTCTGTAATTAGAATGTTCTGTAATTAGTTTTACAGACTGTGCCGTAGTTTGGCACAAAGTTATTTTCATTGCTGTAAGCATTGTTGCAATTTCCATACACTTGAAATGGAGTATTGATAGCAACTGGAGAAGGGAAACAGTCTCGGGTACTACTTTGACTACACTGTAAAAAATGACCAATGTTTCTTATTTTATGAAAATATGCTATAGCCACGAACGAAAATATAATATAATCTTCTGAGTTATCCGAAATTCCGAATAGCGTGTTTCATTGTCTTTTGAATCCCCAGAAACCAATACATTTGCAAAATTTAAAGAATTATTTATAAAAATAAAGGATTTTTCGCTGCCCGTATTTTTCAGAAACGTTTCCGAAGGGGTTTTATAGTGTATTAATTAGTGTTCTCAGACTGGAATACCTGTTTTTCGAACGCTATCAATTCTCAAGTAAACATTTTCATGCTCAAAAAATATGTTTAACAGACAAACATGCAAAATTAACAGCGTTAACAATAACATTAAAATTAAGATTATTTCTTTACTCTTTCATGTATAAATTAACTTATGCGGCTGAAAACGTTTACTTGAGAATGGATGACATTCGAAAAACAGGTATTCCAGGCTGAGGACACTAATTAATACACTATAAAACACTTCGGAAACGTTTATGAAAAATACGGGCAGCGAAAAATACTTTGTTTTTATAAATAATTCTTTAAATTTTGGAAATGTATTGGTTTCTGGGGATTCAAAAGTCAATGGAACACGCTATTTGGAATTTCGGATAACTCAGAAGATTATATTATATTTTCGTTCGTGGTTATAGTATATTTTCATAAAATAAGAAACATTGGTCATTTTTTACAGTGTATCTAACGCATTCTCTTTGATTCGAGGAAAGAGTCTAGCCCATTGATCCCCAACCTTTTCTGGACCACCGCTGATTTTACAAGAAAAGAAAATTCCACCACCCCCTCTTCCATAATAGTTAATTATACCAAATATTAAAATATTGTTGCACATTCTCTATACCTAATTTATCTGTCTATCTATCAATTAAGAATTACAAATTATTTAAAACAACCATCAAATGTCTTAAAAGTTTTTATTAAAAATTTAAAAATAAACATAAAATCAATAAGAAATAAAAATTTAATAAGAGGGTTGAGGCTGATGGAGTTTTAAGAATTTATTAATGTCGGGTTCTAATTTCTTTAACATCATTCACAAGCTGCCACATTCAGAGATGTGCAGTATACTCTTTCCTTTTCATAGCTAGTAAATTTGTTGTTGCACTGAACCCGCGCTCAGCTAAATACGATGAAAGAAAAGCAAACTCTTGCCCACAATCCAGAGTAGAGATGGCATTAATTTTTTAATTCATTTCAGAATTTTAGTTTTAGTTCTTCGTTAGTTGTTAGTTTTAAGAGTTTCTCCTTCAACTTTGATGATTCTACTGTATCTTCATTTGAGAAAGGATCTAAAACCCAACTCTGTATATTCATGTTTAAAATATCCTTGAATAGCCGTAAAATTAGCATGAGGAACGTCCAAGTGTTGGCAGTAAGTAACTAAAATTTCCTGATTTGCAGAGACTGCTGATAATGTGGGAAAGTGGTTGTATTCATCTCTACCTAGATTACGTTTGAACGGAAGAAGGTTTCCCACAAAAGCAGATGTAACGTTTTTGGTTTTAATTAAATTCAACTCATCACCTTGCAATTTTAAATTGACTCCATTAAATATTCTAAACAGGTCTGTCAAATAAATGATGTTATTTTTTAATGTAATCAGGTTTTTGAACAGTGTTTCGTGTCCAGTTCTGAGTCAAATAAATTGACATACGATTCAGACAAATGCCTTTCTCAGAGCCAACGAACTTCTGTGTGCAGCAGTAGGCGATTGTGATATTCATCATTTTCACTACAATGATGGCCAAATAATCTGTCATGCAATGAACTTTTTCTAATCTTATTGACTGCTCCAATACCATAAAAAGCGACTATACAGGCAGTTTTTCAGATTTTTTACAAACAACTGCTGACCATGAATAACAGAATGTACAGCGAATAGATTTGATACTAGTTTCAAATACGCTATGAAACACTTATGACGACAACCCTTATTCGTGGAGATCCATCAGTAGCAGGAATTTCTTTCTCGTGAAAAACTTGTTTATGATATTAAATATTAATTCTCCCGTTGATTCCCCGTTTAATCTATTCTTCCTTGCACCGAATTATTCCTTAGACGATTTTTTTCTCTGACGATATCTAACGGTGTCTTGTGCGGAAGAAAAGTTTTCATTACCTCTTTGACTGCATTAATAACTTTGGCTGAATTAATTCCATGCCAATTGTGTGTGGTTTTCCCGTTTTTGAGATTAACAATGAAATATTATATAAGGCTCGTATTCTGTCATCATTTTGTTTAGAAGACGACTCAAAAAAGTTTGATACAGTTAATTTTTATAATATTTCTTTTCCAGTCCTTGAAAATATGAAAAATCTTTGTCCTTTTAATCAGCATGCATTTTGTTCAAATTCTCTTGTAGCCTAGAAGGCTTCATGGCTTCATTTGAAAACACATTTTGACAAATTAAACATATAGGCAATGATTGGTTTGTAGGAGTGCGTAAATCCATATTCCAAATACTCAATACTATACTTTCGACATTTCTTCTTAGATTCAGACATTTTGAAATGCAAAATTTACTACGGTTTAAGTTTAAATAAATTAACTTTTCAACAAATTTATAGATAGTTATAAAAATAACGGATATAATGACTTATATCGCTTTCACTCAGAATAAACAAATATCTTGAACAGATTGAAACCATAGGTTTGTTTGGAAATCTTTGTTCAGACATGTCTCGTCATCTTTCTGACATTTTTCGAAATACAGATTAATACAAAAAGGAATTCGGTTCCAAACTTTCTAGGCAGTCTAATATAGCAAATTTTGCACGCTGCGGTTTTTAAATTTTTGGCGATTTCTAATGCGATTTATAGCGTTTTTTCGCGTTCCACAGTGGTTTTATTTTACATGCAGGGAACAATTGCAGTTACAATGTTTTAGCCCGTTCTAATAAATATGTTCTCCGCGAGTTTTAGCGTTTATTCGTGTTCCAAGGATTGTTTGACATTCGTAATATAAATTCGATTTGGGGCCGCCAGTTCTAGGTTCATTTGTATAGATTTTCATTTAAAGGCAAGATTCTTATCACGGGCCCGGGCAACGCCGGGGGTAGGGAGTCAACTAGTTTTATTATATTAATTTCCTAAATATACCATGGTCTCCCCCCCCTTGACAGTCTTAACGCCCCCCCCCATTTGCTTCAGGATCCGCTACCGGCTCCATGGACGGCTCCAGCGCCCACTAGAGGGCGGTACGACCCCCAGTTTGGAACCTATGGTCTAGCCGGAGAAGCATAGAAAAATGGCCCCCATGTCCGTTATTTGAAATAACATATGTGGTAATAAGGCTTACTATGAGAATACAATATAGAGTGTTTTTAGTCCCTGATTTTGAACTGTCCTTCAGTAATCGGAGTAGTATGCGCCGGCGCTACTATTGTTCAAATACGTTTTTCTCAAAAAGTATAAAAGTTAAATAAAGGAAACCAACACCATTTATTAAAGAATGTATTAGTTCATATTATACATCTTTTTGCACATTTTTACACAATGCTTAATATAGAAAAATAGACAAAAATGTTTTTTTAAAATTATTAATAAGTAATATTATATTTACACCAACCAAAAATTACACAATAATGCTCAGTGGGTGTACTTTAACCAAAGAAATTTCGTTAAAATCGAAGATGCGTTTTTTGAGTTAACAAAAATAATGCTAACAACTTGTTAGAATGTTCCTATATTTTCCTATTTGTATTGGCAGAAATACACTGTTATCAACTGATTGATCATTTCGGGACAAAGATAGAAACACTCTAATTAGTTGATAGCATTGTTTTTGTTATAACTCAAAAATATCATCTTCGATTTTAACGAAATTCTTTTTGGTTAAAGTACATACCTTGAGCATTAATGTCTAATCTTTTGGTTGGTGTATATATACATATATTAATATATATATACATATATTATAATATATATATACAATATATATATATATATATATATATATATATATATTAATAATTTTTTTAAATAATCTTTGTTTATTTTTCTATGTTAAAAATTGTGTAAAAATGTGAAAAAAATATAATATGAACTAATATATTCTTCAATAATAGGTGTTGGTTTAATTTTTTTAACTGTTATACTTTTAGAGAAAAACGCATTTGAAAAATAGTGGCTCTGGCGCACACTTCCCGATTATCTCAAGGACAGTTAAATGTCAGGGGATAAAACACTCTACATTGTATTCGCATGGTAAGCCTTATTACCACACATGTTATTTCAAACGTTGGCCGTGGTAAGCATTTTACTATGCTTATCCGGCTATACACTTTCCATAATTGAATCCACAAATATTTAATATATTCTAGGGAGCATGATTTGGCGCAAAGTAAAACATTTTGCATCAGCAGTGTTTTTTGCATGCGTCTTGGGGAAGCAATTAATGGTATAATCACATATTTTCTGATATTTCACATATTTGCTGATATTTTACGATGATTAATTCCGCGCTGATATTTGACACCAAACTTGGTTGCAGACGCACTAATGTTGTCAGGAACATTGATATTGTTGATTATTATCTAATTATGTAAATATTTAATAGGTTATAGAACAATCGCATGACAATGACAGACATATTTACAGCTATCAGTAATCACTGGTCCTAAAATCATCAAAATCGGAAGTTATAGGTATCGTTTGTAACATACGCATTTATTAAGAAGGAAAGTTTTATAATTTGGTCCGGAGACAATTGGCGTATTTTAGTGAGCGCTGCTTTGTAATTTAATTAACTTTCAAAAACTTTAAATTGTTTCTTAGCGCAAATAGTGGCAAACTAACTGTTATTTATATTTTGTGCCAAACATTAATGACCAATTAATGAAAAAAGAGGAGTTTAAACCTATTTATAATAATCTAATATATTATTCATGGAAAATGTGCAGAAACTAAATGTTTGTTAGTTGACCACTGAGCTACTAAAAATTAACAGAATGAACTGTTTATCTGACACCAAACTTTAATGATTCCGGGAGGAAATTTAAACATCGGCTGCTGTTCCCTTTGCCAAATTTCGTTGCATTATTAAGAGTTAGTTCTCAAAGTAGAATCTTATACACATTAGTTGTCACTGATAAAACAAAAATGCTAGGACCTTAATCTCATGAGGGTGAGATGCTCCTACCATTAAATTTTTATTTTTTTTCAAAAGATAGAAACAATAATTTTTATTCTTAAAACAAACTGTTTACTGATAATGACGTCATTTTCAATGCCTTTCTTTCCACGGGTACTAACATTAAAGCACATATTTTATGAAAATCTTTACATAAAATTGTTAAAGATAGTAATCTGATCAAGAACTTGCATTATAATGTAGTATTGCTTTTACCTCATACCTTTTAATCAACAATATAAAAAAATATATATTCGTTATATCATTTTTTTTTTACGCGAGTGCAATAGCGAATAACATCTAGAATTATTTCCAATGAAACTCTGTCGAGAAAGTTAAAGTGAGAATAAATATTATTTTTTTGTTCAAACAGTGACAGGTCAGATAAATAATAGATTCCCTAGTAATAAGAAAATCTAAAATCCCTTAATTAAAATACATTAAAAATTGCCCTATACTATACGAAATCAAAGAAAACGTGGATGACTTCACAAATATATAAATATTTTTAAAGCACTTGCATGATACATTTAGAAACTGAGAAAGAAACATTTTTATAATGATTCAATGTCCTGAAGATCCACAAAATCTTTCACAGCTCCAACAAAATGAAACTTGCTTCTTACTTTCAAACTGCATAAGTAAGTTACAATATCTTTATTTGCGGATTAGAAAAAAAAACATAAATCGTAGAAAACAATTAATCTGCAGTTTTATTCTGTATAGCAAAAATAACAAACGGATGCAGATTTCTCGTATATGCTTTACATCTAATCTTAACTTCTTGAGCAAGTGTTGCATCTGGAATATCTGAGAACTATTTAAAGGAACGTAATTTGCTCGATAAACAAAACAAAACAAAAAATAAATAAAGTAGAAGACAATGAAACATGTGTTGAGGATATTGAAATATTTGTGAATGATTGGGATTGGAACGAAATATTTGCAGATAAAAAACTTTAAATGGTTGAATATGATGAAAACTTCTGTTGAAGAAATACATCTTTGAAGATGGTATTAAAGAAGAGATGAACGCAGAAGAAGATAAGGTTGCAAATGATGATCTAAAATCATTAGTTTTTTGAAGAAAGTAGTTTTAGATACTCTATGAAATCTGTGCATTAAAATGATTATTCTGAAAAGTATTTAATAGACATGTGAATAGACATGTGAATAGACATGTGAATAGATATTTTTGCATTGTATCCAGAATAAAATCAAATTTATATTACAGTTTAAACAGAAAAAAATATATAAATTTTGTAGCAAACAAAAAATAAGCCAATATTTTTTAACGTTTTCTTTTATATACATCTACATCCTCCCTCCCCCAAATTTAGCTTAAAATTTAATATACTTTTTGCATGAGTTTTTAATTTTCATAGATGCAATACATATTAATGCATGTATGAAGTTAAATTTGTGTAATAGTGTGATCTCCCAGCTGTTGCATAAATGGATATGTTATCAAATATTTAATATATAAGAAATGGAAAAGTATCTTCTCACGCATAAAATTAGAACGTATTTTATTAGCTGTTATTTTGTTTCTGACTGTCACAAAATTGCACAAAAGATGTCTATTGCATAGCTAAATTCAACAGCCATTTTATCAAAAGAAATCCGTACGATATTCATATTCATTCAGGTCATTTTACAAATACTAAGCGTCATATAGCACTAGAGTTAATTTTATTTTACAAGTAATCTTTTTTTAGCCTAGTCTGTTTTAAGTTATGCATTTTTGTTTCAAGTCCTATATGTAATTGATATTATTAAAGTACAGAGTTCAAACTTGAATTCACAACATTATGATGAAACATTTTCGCCCCGTTCTAGAACTCTGCAGCAAATATATTTTTTCATTTGTGCAAAATATTTTTAGGAAAAGATACGTGCAAAAGATACTTTGCATATAGCTTGACCTTTTGAAACATAATTAATCATAATTTTTGCCATATACTCCTTATAGCATATGATGCAACATAATTTATTTAAACAACTGCAAAAGACCTCATTTTTGAATTTTTGAAATGCATCTGCAAAGTGCATGTAAAAAAATAGTAGCATAGACTTTATAACGAAAATTTCATTTGATTATACATTCAAATTTTTTGCTGAACTCACTCACATACGCGTACACATTCACGCACTCACACTCACATACACTCACGCACTCACACTCACATGCACTCACGCACTCTGACACACATACATATACATATTTCAGTTTTAGAAGGTAAAAGTTTGTCATACTAATTATATAACTCACAGAATTAAAATTACACACAGCCTGTATAATAATATCAATCATTTAATTTATTTTATATTCTTTAATTTAAAACAGGATATATAGTCAAATTTTAAATTAATTAAATTTTTTCATTTAGTTATATTTCAAATACAATCTATATAATTAATTATTCTGTGATTAATAATCGTTATTACCGAAAAAAATTAAACGAAATATCTGTATACAAAATGAAAATAATATTTAAGCTTCTTCAGATTAATTTAAAATTACTTTTTTTAATTATTTGAAAACTAATGTTCTGACTATGTGCTTTTTAAATGTAGCGTGATATCCCTATATTATAGAATAAAAGCATTTCTGAAACAATTCACAATTTATTGGTATATTTCTTTTTTTAGCCTTGACGTCTTTTATTATTTCGAATTGGAAAAGCTCATATAAATGACGCCATAAAACTCAATTTATTGAAAGGACAAAAGATATGAATGCATTTTCTGAGGTTGACAAATAACCAAAGATAAGGAGAACTTTGTGTTACAGAAGTGGATGTGAATTTTAAGAAGTCATAAAGAAAGGAGATTCATGTTTTAAGTACTGCTCTGTCGGTCAAAAAAAACAAAAACAAAAACAAAAAAAACAGAACGGAATTCTAATATTTTTTTTATCTTCAAATTATCGCAGTCGGGGATTTGTGCCTACTAAATTGTAATAAAAAAAGGAAAAGTTTTAAGAATGTTGCAAACATCAAACATGTAAAGGAATTCAGTTAAAAAAAAAGTATTTACTAAAAAAAATATGCATGCGATATTTAAAATAGGGGTCGTCCACATATTGAAAAGTGTACCAACTTTTATTTTTAACACTTTCCAACCTAGTTGAAAAGTGTTTATGACTTCGGTTTGCCTGCCGTCAGGCCATGCTGTAACTGGCGTAAGTCTACTTGGATTGTCCTGAAATTTTTGTATGTTATTGTTGTTTACTATAGCGTGTTACCTATTTCTTGCAGTTTTTTTACAGGGACATTCAAAAGTATTCCGTTGCAGTACAATCAAAGGGAAATAATCGTTTCAGGTGCATTTTGATGATGCTACGTCATTTAAAACATGATGAAATTGATCTACAATTATGAAGCGCATTAATACATGCTTTTTGTAGTATATGGGGTGCAAAGCATTCATTATTCATTTACAAGGTCAAACAAAATAATTATGTTACACATTGTTCTATGGGGAAAGATCTTTTGCAGTGTAATTTAGTGATATTTCACAATTTCAAACATAATGAAAATTATATGAATTACTGAGGTGCACTATAAATTGTTCTCTTGAAAGTGTGGTGTGCATTGTGTTTATTTACAGGGACACAGAAAACATATTGGTTACAGTACATGTGCGATATTTACAGTCTATGTGTGATAAGTGCTTTTTCAACTTTGGTTTGCGTTTTAAAAGCTTAACTAAATTTTTTCGTAGTACGTGTGTGTTTATAAACTCGGTTGATCATTTACAGGGCTACACAAGGGAATCCGTAAGTATTACAGACTATGGGAGTGAATTGCTTAAGGGTATTTTTAATAGTGTTACGCATTTTCCTGCTGAACTAGTCCTATATTTAGTAGACTAATAGAAGTTTGTGGAATATAAATAAATTCATATACAGGGCTACCCAAAGAAAAAGATACATTGTCGTTTACGGTTGGTAATTGCTGCGAGTGAGTTTTAAGTTGCCTCTTAGCTTAAGATGTAGTGTGAACAAAAGTCTTCAGATAATATACGGGGATGCACAAAAGATTTCGAGTGCATTTCCATCGATTGTCGAAAATTGCGAAATGTGAATATTTTAACTGAACTACATTTTATCATGCTGTACATACACATCTGTTGATCATATACAGGGCTGCACAAAATAATTCGACTACTTTATTTGACACTGGAAGGTAATTTCGAAAGCTGTATTTTTCAATGTGGTATATGTTTTCTAAACTGTTTACTTACATATCTTCTTTCACCTTATTTAACGGTGGAGTTTTGTTAGTTTTCTGGCTGTCTTGGAAAGTGTTTCATAATCTATGCCTGACGCGTGATTTTCCGTTTTTGTTTAAATGGTAAGAACCGATTTCGACACTTTTTTCAGTTCTTTTGATCAAAGCAGCCCAGGAAATGTGTATAGTTTATATAAATTTTCTTAAATTTTTATGCAGTTAAATATTTTAAAGTTGGAGGATGCTTACGTTAAATGTACATGACAAACTTTAATTTATATCTCCTAAAAAATCCTCTGACTTAAATACTTCCTTTTTAATGAGATACAATGAATTGACACAAACAAATTCCAGGCATTTTTATTGATTCGAAAAAAATTGCCTGAAGCATATGAATCAAACTCTCGACGAATACAGCTATCATAAAATCAAACGATTTTTCGTTTCTATATCTATATTTTAAATAAAGTACTAAAAATTATTAATTACTATGACGAGTATTTTAAAAATAATAATAATGAAACAAACATATAAAATAAGTTTAGTGAATATATCTACCTGTATTAATAATACACCAGTTATTATAGAGTTATTCGAAGTTCTAGAATATAGAGTAGAGTTAGAGTTAGTTAATAAGAGTCAGTGTAGAGAGTTAGTTCATAATACACCAATATTTTCGGAGAAAAATATTCTTATGATATTGAAACCAGAAATTGATGTATATCCATGATGATTATTTGCTTTGAAATCAAAACATATCGAAACATGGCTGCTTCTAATGGCAGCTAAGAGATATTAAAAGAAAAAAAAATGTAGCTCGGTAAAACCTGTGAAAAGAGAAAGTGTCTACACCGGAATTTGCATTAAACGAAAACAAAAGCACGGAATGACTATCATAGAATTATACCTTGTAAAACGAAAACTTATCTAAAGCGGAATTCTTCAGTAATTCCTTGCAATTCTGTCTAACCGTTTTTACCTAATTTCTAAATATTTTACTGTTATAAATTTAAAAAAAAAAACGCGTCTGTAAAATCTCGTTTTTGAATATAAAATTAGATACAAAATGTTTCACTGTAAAAATTGATTTTTCATTAAAAATTCACATGAAACCGTACTTTAAAGTTAATTAAAGGGGTTAAATAAATTATGTTACATTGTGAAGTTAACTAAATGTTTTTTATTTTTTATCGTATTATTCTAAATAAGTCGGACCAATAAATATCTTTCGTAAATTTCGTAAACTAGAATTACTTGGACTCTAGGTGGGGTTACTTCACCCACAACAAAATAACTTATAAATGTCCTGGTCCTATTCTATTGAGATTATTGACATAACTCTTTGGACCATGTCAATGTTCTCAACAAAGTATTCCAAGTATTCACTCTTAAAAAAGACAATTTTTTCTTCACCTACGAAAATATAAAATAAACCTGAACGAAAATATACAACAACTTCTTCCGAGTTACCCACGATTCCAAAAAGTGTTTTTTATCATACCTCAGAAAATAATTTATTTTCGAGGTTTTTAAAAGCATTTATAAAAATATAGTTTCCTTTGTTTCCAGTGGCTTTCGGAAGTGTTTTCGAGTAGTTTTTAAAGTGTATTAATCATATACTCATCAAACACTTGCTTTCAACGTAAATTTGATTTAATAGATATGAGTTACTTTAACTACATATATAGAAACTATATAACTACATATATCGGTTAATCTTTATAACCATCATCAGGAGAAAAAACCTTCATAAATATGAACAGCAAAAATTAAAGTGTGTTACATGATTGAGTCACAATATTCAATCTGCCAAGACGCGCAAATAACTGAAATTATAACGACATATTCAAAATGTTTGAAAAAGGTTTCAAAAGGTTTGTTTTCTATATATGTAGTTAAAGTAACTCATATCTATTAAATCAAATTTACGTTGAAAGCAAGTGTTTGATGAGTATTTATATGTGCAACGTAAAGTCCTTATTAATTGTGTATTAATCAGTTTTCTCAAACCGGAATATCTGTTTTTATAATGCTATAAATTTTCAGTTAAAAATTTTCAGCTGCGTAGTTGAAACTATAAAATGAAGAATGACAGATAATATTAATTTTAATGTTAATTTTAATGCTCTTAATTTATCACTTTTGTCTGTAAAGCATGTTTGTTAAACATGAAAATGTTTGCTTGGGAATTAATAGCATCCGAAGTACCCATGTTTCGGGTTGAGAAAACTCATTAATGCGCTATGAAAACCATTCCGAAAAGTTTTCTAAAATCAGTGGAATGAAACAAAATTTTGTTTTTATAAATATGTCTTTACATCTAGAAAATATATTGATTTCTGACGTCTATAAAGATAAAGAACGCTTTTCAGAATCATGGGTAACTCGGAAGAATAGATTGTACGCTGCTCAAAACAATTAAATGATACTGTAAGTCTTATATAAAATAACGGTATAATCGAAATTTCTTTGCAAAAAATAGAAGAAGAGAATCACAAATGAAATTTTTTCTCATTTTCAAACTTCGGGGTATGCAAATTTTTAGTTTGACATCAAATTATTGGCTGTGAATGAAGTTTGGCTTTCAACTTAATGAAAGACAAAGCGGAAAACAATGATCTACATTCAGTAAGTGCTTTGTTTCGATGAGTGCGATGTCTCAATGAAGTCATTTAACCGAATCAGAAACTTGGAGAGTTGTTGGTCGGTTAGAGGGGGGGGGGACAAACACAAGCCGAAATGGCAGAAGCCACTGGAGTTTCACAAAGCGTGATTTCCAGGATCTGAAACCGTTTTTTGGAGACTAAAAATACAGGCCGAAGACCAGGGTAAGGTCGTAGACATGCAACAACACCCATTAAAGATGGATATTTAACGCAACGGCTCGGAGAACCAAAATATGAATGCCAATGCTATTCTTCTTCAACAACACCTTCGCTCGGCTACTGGCACCACAGTTTCCACTCAAACTGTCCGAAACTGGCTCCACGCTGTAGATCTGTATGCTCGCAGACCAATGGTATGTGTTACGTTAACAGCAAGGCACCGTGGGGCCCGCACGGAGTGGACAACAGAGCATGTGAACTGGAGGAGAATTGAATGGCGTAATATTCTTTTCTTTGAGGAGTCCCGTTTTTCTGTTCATCCTGATAATAGGCGTAGTTTCATCTGGAGGGAACGTGGCACTGGAAACACTCCTACGTTCGTGCAAGGAAGTGTCAGATTTGGCGATGGGGGAGTGATGGTCTATGCTGGCATCTCCATTGGTGGGCGTATCGACGTCCAAACCATTCGAAATGGTGCTTTGTTCGGTCAGCGATATAGGGATGAGATCCTCAATCCTATTGTAGTCATTTACGCTGCAGCAATTGGAGATGTCTTCATGTTAATGGACGACAATTGCAGGCCACATCGTGCTCTATTGGTGGATCATTTCCATTTCGAAGAAGCGATCGTACGAATGGAATGGCCAACGTGTTCTCCGGACATGAACCCAATAAAGCATGTTTCGAACATTCTAGTCAGACGAGATACTGGCCGCCTACCATGCCCACAATCTCTCCAAGAACTGGAAAAAGCTCTTCTGGAGGAGTGGGACAGAATATCCCAGATCCTCATTAATAGCCTCATTGACTCCATGCCTCAAATATGTTCAATGTTGCTGGTCGTCCGAGGAAACCATACCCTCTAATAAAAATGATTTTCTTTGAAAGAAACACCTTTTTTTATTTGTTTTTTCTCATATGCACAAATAGTGCTTTTTCTTTTTGGACCCAAATGTTCAATACAATGCATTTTTTTCTGCCAAACATGTGTAACTTTTTTTCTCATATAGCCTACGACGTCTTTAGATCATGTAAGAATCATCTAAACAATTCCCCAGCCACAAGATCCATCCTCAACCTTATTATTCTTTAATTATTCTGAGCAGTGTATATTTTCGTTTGTGGTTATATCACATTTTCTTAGATTTAGAAACATTCGTCTCTTGTTATAGTGCAGTGTCCAGGTAAACACAGTTTACAGTTTCTCAATTGATTTCGATCAAATTCAGAAGCATAAGCCGTTTAAATTTTTTTCATCCCTCTCCTTCCCTCCCCGATTTAAAAATCCTGGATATGCGGCTGGATAGATCCTAGGCATGAGCCTATACTGGGTTTAGTATTCAGGTCATGCTTATTATGTAAAAAGATTTTTTAAAGGAAAATTTAAAAAATCTAATCTGGGATAAAAATATAGATAATAGATAATTATATATTACTTAAAAAAATATTTTCCCATTTTCCCTCAATAAAACTAGTTAGGGAATTTGTTTGTTTCTTTACTTAAAAAAAAAAAAAAACATTTTTGTTTCTGATACAAAACATATAAAATTTTATTTTTGTTTATTTCGTCTTTGATTGGACAACAGCTGGGCTAATGATCGTGTGAACTATTTCAATTGAATCGAGGTTTTTGGCTTTTACTTCAAGTGAATTATATCCCTTTGGACAGATAGCTGAGAAATATTTGATGCCGTTAATCCTTTCTTGCCTTATTAAATTTTAATTTTTGGGAAAACGTTACTTTTTTTTAGTTTAAAAGTTTAAAAGTAGCTATCCTAAGGAAAATAATAATTATTTATCATTTCTAAATTAATTTAAATGCAATAATTGAAGGAGCCTATATAATAAAAAAACCAAATGGTTTATTTGAGTTCCTTGGATCAAAGCAGACTTGAAAGAGGCATAGTTTATAAACTTTTTTTCATACCTTCAAAGTGTTAGTTAGAAGAGATGATGAAGTTAAAACCATGTAACAAACTTTATCTTATATCTTCCCAAAAAGTAATCCGTTCGGAATGTTTCATTTTAATGAAATTACAATGAGCCGAACCATACATATTTTAGGCATTTTTATAATTTAAAAATAATTCTAAATAGGAAAATTTTTAATGAATTTATTTTCGGAAAATTTACCAATTACGATCTTTATTAACTGTCATAAAAAGAAGGAGCGTCGTCCGAAACATGACTATCTCTTTTTACAAGTCATTCCTATCATTAGTTTTCGAGATAGAGATAAATTTCACTCTTCTACGATCTAAGGGGACCGTTTCTTGTTATTATTGACATACATAAAAAAAATAATCTTTGACATTAACTGGAAAGGAATTATAAAATTTTTCTACGTATGAAATGGCTTCGCTTTATATTTAGATATTCTAAATACTTTTACTGGTAACTTGATAAATGTACCCGATACTTTTCCCTGTCAGATATTAATCCTATTTTTTAACATAGCGGAAACACAAATATTTGAACTGAGTTACATAAACCTGTCTATATTAGCAACCGTAGTCAGTGTGAATATGGCCCGAAAGCAAACCCTTTCCTTATTCGACAACATACCCAGAAACCCATAATTAATAACAAACTAGAACCGGCCAACACGGTAACTAAGTAACTCTCACGAAATAGCGTTGCAGCCAAGGACACCCAAGAAGCTAATCAGGTGGATCTCCGCTATGAGGAGATTAGGCGAATTTCACCCCGCGGCCAGGTATACAAACTCGTTAAGCTGGGCATAATGCCCGGCAGGTAGGGGCCTGGTCTGCGGTTTAATAATAATAATAATCCTATTTTTTTAAATTTATGATTAAACCCCTGACACATTTTATTTTATAATTCTATGAAGAATTAAGAAAAATTATATAATTTATACTTTTTTTCCTGTTTGCTTTTATTCAAGGAAGTCAATTAAAGTTTCAAACGTGGGTGTTACCATTTAAAAAATTGAAATTCCGTAGAATATTGAAATATGTAGATGTTAAAAAATATATATAATCGTATTAGGAACACAATTCCTACTCTAACAGTGCCTCTCGTATATCTCTGTGATAATTGGGTGATAAAATAGCATAGGAATAGTGCGTTTTTTCCCCCACGACTGTACTACTGTTAGAACGTCAGACGCAAAAGGGTTAAAACTGAACTCATGTAATAACTTTATGTAAATAGAATTTAAGATTTTAAGTGTTCTGAGCTTATGAAAAAGTCTTGGAATACTTACCTCCATCTTTCGATATGTATACATGCAAGTCATTTGTAAAAAAAAAAAAAAAAAAAAAAAAAAAAAAAAATAAGCTAGTCTTAACGAGTTAGTGGTAGTCAAATTTTTTAACAAATTGATTTTTTCTTTTTCTATTATCTTAAAGTATCATATTTTGTAAATATTCTGGGAAATTTTCAAGTTGATCCAATGGATAGTATTAGAAATATCCTATAATTACCATAGAACCCTCTTTATAGACGACAGGTAGCTGACGGCAGTTATTATTAACCGGTTTTTACCCACATATTAAATGCATTGAAATGTACTGTTGTGTATTGTAGTAAAATTTATCTTACTATAAACATGAACATGGAATAGTAGGACCTCAATCATATAAGTGTGAAACTTTAATTACATTTTTCTCAAAACTAAGTTTTCAAAGACGGTGGCTACTATATTTTTAAAACCACTCGACATACGTTTGTTTTTAAACATATGTAAGGGCCGAGATGATGAGTGCAACAGCAATACCATTTTTTAATAAATGGTTTTTCAATAGAAGATGTTTTTTTCAGAAGTCAACAGAAGAAGTTTCCGCGCTAAGATTTATGGCAATCGTACTATCCACAGTGGAGGGCGTGTGCGTATGCATAAGAAGAAATTCTATCCAAAAACACAAACAAGCTTTTATTTTGAAGCTTAAAAAAAATCAGGTGGAGATCTGGTTTCATAGAATCTATCTTTTTAGTTTCGATCACAAGTTTCCCATTAAAATGTAAGCATGATGGTCAGCTTTTTAAATTCATTCCGAAAGTAATAGAATAAAAGAATATTGGTCGCTTCTCCATTACCAGGCAGAGATTCGATTTGATTACAAGCTTAAAAAACCAAACACCGATCCAGCGTCCATCTTTCGAATGAATCTCCGAAGCAAGGAGCAGCGATATATCATTTCAGAAAAAGTATGAATACAGGGGTCACGTGACGGCTTATGCGCCAATAGAGAAACGGGATTCTTTGCGATAAGCACCAGAATTTTGAGGCAAATTGGTTTCCGGTCAGAAAAAGGCACCAAAGACGCGTCGAGAATATTCTGTGATGTTTGATAAATTAGCTGTGATACAGAGAGTTTTAAGCTAACTGATTATCATTAGTTAGTGGTTTGAGAATATGGAATGATTTTTACGTTCACGAAAAGGAGAAAAAGAAAATAATAAAAAGGGTTTATCGAACAAAGGATAAAACCAGAATGGAATTAAAATAAAATGTTTTACATTTTAATATAAGAAAAAGATTTTATGATTTTGAGAGTAACTTTTAATATCTGAAATTATTAAAATAAATTCAGCCTTTTTAGGAATTTAGAAATATAAAAAAGATTTTTAAGGGATGAATATTCGGAAGCTTTTATAATTTAAAGATAAACCCGCCATTTATTGAGCTAACTAGTAGCAATCAAAATATTGAATTTAGATATGAGGTTTTTGGAATAAATAGAGTTAAAATACATTAATAAACGGAGGAAATAAATATTATAGAGTAATTTAGAATATGATAGGATAAAAATAATTTAGCGAATCGCGATAAATTTTAAATTTTGTTATATGTAAAATAAACAAGTATGAAGATGTTTTAAATCCGTGTAATCAAAAATATGGACGGTTTTGACGTGAGATCGTAACAGGCTGAAAACATAGCGTTGTCACACAAAACCCATAGTTCTCTTCTCGTGTAAAGATGAATATCAAAGAAATATAAAATAATCAAACGATATCCATGGAAAGCTTTTTATTTGAAGAAAATGAGAGTTGAAAAATGAGGCGGCCCCGGCCTCTTCACACCATCAAAATTCAGGATCGAATGCCCTTTTTTTGATGCCAACGAATATATCCGTGTCGACCCATAGCGCCAAGAAGAATATGTAGTTAGGAAGAAATGCATGTTAATTTTGTGAATCAGAAACCGCAAAATCCATTTACCACATTGGCACCTTTATCAAAACATAAAAACTAACTAGCAGATCTTAATATATGCGGTAGTTTGAGCATGCAGATGGATTGCGAATTAGACGTTACATTTTATTTTTCTTTATTTCTTTTGTGATCAAAGATCAGTGCATTAGGAAGACAAGAGCAAATGCAAATTGATAATGATTTCATTTCTCACTTGAAAATCACAAGCTCATAAAAGACTTGTAAAGAAGTTAGTATACCTATACAAAAACAAAGTGTCATTTTTAGCTGGGATAAAAGAGTATGGAAGTTATCGAATTTTGAATAAAATGAAGGAGATTTTAATTTAACAGGAAGCGCGATAGAATTAAAATTACCAAATGGGAAAACTAAAATTTTAACTACAATTATATGAATCTCCATCATAATGAGCGCCTTTTTTCTTTAAAATTCACAAGTATACTTTCAGAGGAGACCATTTTGCTAAATTTGAAAAAAAAAAAAGAAATATTCGATTAAGCACTAGATAAAGGTATTAGACTAATTATTTTTATTTTGTTGTATTGATTTTAGATAAACCCCTAAGAAGTATTGATGGTCACAACAAATCACTATTTGTAAGAGATCGTTCAACAATGAAGCAGATAACTTGGTTCATAATTAATATTTTGATTTGAAAGTTTCGTGAAGTTTACTTAAAATGTAGTGTAAAAACTTGCTATTATATGAAAAAAAACCCCTCATTATACATCAGTTAAAAAACGTTTTTTTAAAATGCTTATTTTTTCACGCCTCTGACTACCCCTAACTCCTCAAAACTAGTTTTAAGCAGCAAGATAAACTTCTTCTCAACTAAGTTTCTCCTTTGTGATCTTCTGAAAAGATTATAATTTACTAGTCTATTTAATTTCTTTTCGCTTGACGAATATCATCATTTCGAATTCGAAAGGTCCATACGAATGGCGCCATAAAACTCAATTTATCGAAAGAAAATGGCAAAAGACATGGGAGCATTTTTTTTGTAAGATTGATACAGAGCCAAATATAAGGAGATCTTTGTCATATGACCTTATATGAGTAGATGATGATTATAAGAAGTAACAAAAATAGGAGATTTATGGTTTATGCACTGTTAGCTAAAATCCATTCAAAATTAAGAACCTGATCCTACTCGTTTATTTCCCTTCAAATCTAATTGCATTACAAACCAGTGCATTCCATCTTTAATAGTATATGTAAACATATGAACGTAACAAATTAATGTTCCAAATAAATAAATATAATATCATATTACTTAATTTCACATATTATATATTCCAATGAAATTATTTTATAATTGCACACGTTCAGATAGGAAATATATTTTTTTCGAATGGTTTTCAAAATAAAAATTGTTCACTTCAAACTTAACGAACTGTAACACAAATGGCGCAGTGTTTTTCCGGAGACTGAATGCAATAAGCAAATTCTATATCATGAATATATAGAATTTGTGTACGATTATATGTGTCTTGTTTTATTTATATTTATCTAGTGGTAAAGTGATTTATCGTGAAGGCTTTCGTAAAAGTGATGTTAAAAAGTAGTAAATTTACATAAAAGCGAAGTATGTTTCCAAAAGATTAATTTATTTAAACGGATGATAAAAAAATACACAAATTGACATGTTTGTGCTACAGTAATAAAAAAAATAATAACAAAAATAAATTTAATAATAAATAATATTAAAAAGCGTTATAAGATTTCATCTTCTACTTTAATAGTAGTAGTATTTTAAGCAGATGACCAAATCACTTTTTCAATTTAAACATTTTGTTTCATTCATTTCAACCTTTAGATTTAACAACGTGATTATTACATGATTATTTTCTGTAAAATAGTTTTATGAACATAATTCAAATTGTCGAATAGTGTTGGTCACCTAATTTTTAACAAGTAAAGTAAGAACAGCTGTTGCTGGAAAAGGAGACAGCACAATTGTTCTTATTTGTTTGACCGGCTATTAACGTGTAAGCATTGTTAAAATTTAGTTAAAATAACTCTAAGAACGTATACACTGTTACTTACAATTTCGTGAATATATTTTTAAAGAATGTTTTAAATAAATTGTTCTTTTTATTTACCTTCACTTACGGCGAATCAGAAAAATGCAAAGTTGAAAAAAATATTACTTTTGTGTTACGTTTTAATGAAAATGTAACTGGAAAATTGAGTTTTACGTTCCCAAGTCTACAAAGAGGATACTTGTTAAACTTTAGGCGATAGACATCTTATATATTATTTTTGTTGTGTCAACATCCCTTTTCTAAGCAAATACAAAACGCAGAACGATAAATGAGATACCATATGAAAGGATTTTCAACAGGCGTCTGACATAGTACACTTACATTTCGCTAAAACATGTTTTTTTAATAAAAAAGGCCTGTTACTTAAAAATCAAATCGGCATTGTTTTCATACATGAAATGAAAGGTTTTTCTCAGATCAATGTTGCCAAAAAAATAAAATACCACATTATATCCTGCTCAACGATGATAATAATAATAATAAAAAAATAGTACAATAAAGTGGGACACTGTTGACGCACGGGCTTATTTTATATTTATGATTAACACCAAAATTGAAATTCAAATGCCAAAATTATTTTTCTTTATCACATGTTTTTTTTTCCAAAACAGATGATGATATCCTCTAATGCAGTTAAAATACGATTGATAATTTTTTTTCTTTTTCTTTTTTTTTTTTTTTTTTTGCCTTTACTATATTACAACAGTTTTTAGTATAACTTTGATGGAATAAATTAGATGATATTCTGGCTTGACTAATATTGTTTTCAGATACCTTTAGTCCTTAACTTTCCTTTAGAAAATTAAACCTGCATCTAAAAAACATTAGTTATTGCTAAAAAAAATATTAGACTGTAGTGCGAAATTTTTGCACGGGTCCGCTGGTTTTATAAAAAGCAGTTGAATATTTTTTATGCATTTTTCTTTGTTGCAATTGTTGAAAGTTATAAGAAGGTGATTTAAGCGTTTTACTCCAGTAAAAAATAAACAGTAAAATACGCAGTAATACGTTGCCGCGTATGCGCGACAGCCTATTACTTTTTATTTTACTGTTTATTACTGTTAATTTTACGGCATTGTAAAATCAACACTTTTTTTTTTCAGTGTAGCTCAGTGATGTCTATCAATTTCAATATGTTTGAAATAGAGTTACATCATTAAAATATATTGCAAAAGATTTTCCTCCTTATGCCATAATGTAACGAAATTCTTTTAAGTGTTCCTGTAAACGAGCTATAGATGCTACACATTTTTTTTTCAATACCGAACATGCCATAGTAAACCTCTCTAATGTATAACAATTACATGGCAATCCGAGTATATTTACGAGAGTTAGAGCTCGGTCAGACAGACAGATAAACCGAATTCATAAGCAATTTTTAGTTAGGTTGGAAAGTGCTAAAAAGCGGTAAACATGAAATTGATAATTACTTTTTATTATGCAAAATTTAGGACTGTCCGTCTATCCCCATTCAAAAAAATGTATTATACAAGGTGTTTCTGATACAGCTGTAAAAATGAAAGTATAAATCAGACATAGGGAAGCGAGAAAAAAAACCCACTTATGAGCAATGTGTCACAATTCATTAATTTCGTGAAAAAAAAGAGGGTGTCAAATCTCGGTCTCAATGAGAGTTGAATTTGTATATTCGTTTATAACTTTAACGTCTAATAAAGATGTTGCATCGATTTTTCTATAGATTTTTTGTATGAAAAGAGAGAGGTGCAAAGTCCTGAAATTACACAATAAGTCGGATACATATATATGCTGTGATACCGCATACACGTGACATAATACATATTATCAGCTAGTACATTCCGATATATGGAGCATCTCGTTCAGTATTACTTCGACACATATGGTGGTCACTTCCAGACCTTTTTGTGATGACATTGCATTTTTCACAATGCAAGGTATATTTATAAGGTATGCTACTGAAAAATTCCTTAAAATAACCTAATTTTTTAAAGTTATGAATAAAAAAGGTTCGGCTTCGAATGAAATACCCTGTATTTTTGATTTCACAAGGGAATTTTGATCATCTGGTTCTATATGATTTATTATTTAATCTTTTCCAGATATTTTAGAATCACCATATTAAACTTGATAAAAAAAAATAGCATCATCATTGCTTTGGCAACTTTCATTACGGCTCTCTTAAGATAAGAACTCTAAAAAGATACGCATACGACGATAATAGTAAATTAATAATCAATGAGTAGGTGTGTCATGCTTGAAAACTTCTGAACTAACGACTTCAATCCTCCTTCCCTGTTCCAGAAATGTCTGTAGCTGACCTAAATGATCACTCCGATAAGAAACGCGGACGGTTAAAATGTTTCAAATCAAGACATTGTTTTAATAGTTAAACTAAAGTAGCAGTAACGAGTGTAAATGGATGTGCCGCGTTGAACTGGCATGGATTCATTGGTGATAACCTAAAAAGTAAAAAAGATGAAAGAGTCTAAAATATATCGAATGAAAAAAAAAGTATTCTATTGAGTAGGTCACCAAAAAAGTTTAGAATGTATCGTAAGCATATAATAAAAATAAAGCAAACAAATTGGCTTCTACTAAGGATTGATGGATTTGATATTAAAATGACGAGAAAGCTTTCTTCATTAAATTTTGATAATTAAGAAAAAATTGAGTGTTTGATACATTTTGTTCATCTGTATTCCCAGCATTCCGCTAACATTTATGTTTGGCTTTATATTCGTTACTGTTTAATAAAAGTGTTGAAAATTACTTAGTGTGAGTAAATACAGAACAAAATAATTTCAATTTGTGTTTTATCTATATTTATATTTTTATAATAATATTATATATATATATAATATTATAATAAAAATATATAAATATAACAAAATATATAAAATTTAATATAAAAATATATAAATATAACAAAATATATAAAATTTAATATAAAAATATATTTATATTTTTATAATAATGTTATACATATATATACAGGTTCATCGAAAAAGAATGACGGGATTACAAATTTTTATTACGCAATTAAAGAAACACATAGGAAAATTAATTTAGTATTATAATATTAAGAAAAGTTTTTTTAATCCATTTCAATACACTTCGATATGTGTACCATTAGTCCCTCGACAGACGTACAGACGATATTCAGTCTCCCTCCACGTCCTGTGAAGCATCTCTTGAGGCTATGATTCGACGTTTTAAATGGCTGATATCAGTTATTCTTTCACTGTATACAATGTTATTAACGTATCCCTAGAAAAATAAGTCCAAATGTGTAAGGGCGGGGCTTCGTGTAGGCCACGGGCGGATTAACTCCTTAAAAGGAAGAGATACCTACATTATTCTTAACAAAGTGAACCCAGATTTTCTTTGTGAACACCCAGTCTTAGCTTATTACTTAAGCAACCATGGCAGTTTTCCAGATTTCTTACATAAAATAGGTAAACGTAAATATGCTATGTGTCCATGTGGAAAATCTTCAAGAAATTCAATTCATTATATCTTTGGAACGCTAATGGAATTTTAATTCAAATTGAACAAAAACAAAACACTAAAAAAGTTTTACAAAGAACTCTGTTGGATGCAATCAATTATATTAAGCTCACAGAGAATTATAATATTCTAAACAAAAACTTTTCATATATCTCTAAAAGTTTATAAGAACTGTCGTAAACTATATATATTTCAAAAACCTATAACATGCAAATTCATTTGATTCTCTGTTAATTTTAGATACTATTATTGCCTTTTCACTCTACACAATAATTCTGCTTCTAACATTTGAAAATTCTTAAATGAAAATTTCTGTATAATTGTTCTTTAATTTTTCTTTATAGTTTACATTTAGTTAACATGATTGTTAAAACTTACAGTTGAAATATTGAAATATAAATACTGAATTTGTTAATTTTGATGAATATTGATCTTAATGTTTGATGTAGTACAAGTGCAGTTGCTTATGAATATCGCTATAATTAATTTGTCTTTAAAATCTCTTGCTGCTCTATGTACAAATGAATTGCTATTGATATCAACTCATACACATCTTAGCATATTTGTAAAAAGCTATTTGTCTTTGAATATTCATGTCATGCAAATATGTTATACTTTGCAATCATTGGTAGAAATTTTAGTATATATATATATTTAATTGGTAAATACTGTGTAAATGCTTATTAACTACAGCTTTTCTAATATAATTTGTATCAGAATATCGAAATCTTACATCAAGATCTATGTGCAACTTACAATTTCGCTCGTCCAACCATAGACGAATTGGGCAGCGCATGTGGTTATTATTGTATATATCTTAATATTGTATAATGTCATATATCTCTTTACATTAAATTTAATTTCGTCATCGGAACAGAGACCAACCGTTTACCTCTCAGACTCTCTCGGGGGTCTGGCGAGGTCGGACTGGGGGGGGGTTCCTTTCCCCGTTACTTCCTGGGTCCGGTCTTCTGGCTGTGGTCCGATAAGTGGCAGATTTTTTTTCCCTCTTGTGGACTATTTGAGCCTATACCTCACCGTTGGCTGTTCACGAGTGGGTGATTTCTGTAAATTTCTGTAGGCTCCGGAACTGGGCCATCTCGTCCATTCCACGAGTTAGAGAACTTCTCATTCAAGGCTGCACGTCATCTAAGTGAGCAGAGGAAAAACTTACATTTTTTCACTACATTCTAACAAAAGAATTATTGCCGAACGTTTAAGAATTACTTTTCTATAAGGTTGCAAAATCCCGGCATTCATTTTCGATGACCTTATATATAATATTATAATAAAAATATAAATATATATTAATTTTTTATGAAATTTGAAAGAAAAACAACAATAGCTTAACTGATAATTCTGATAAAAATGAGCTTTTTGAAGTTTAAATTGCATCCTCTGGAAAGAGTAACAGACAATAATAGATGAAATTGAAGTTTCCATGGAAAGTATTTGTTTATAGAGCATCCACGGAAGTATTTGTTTACGGATGGTGTAGTCGGTCAGAGAATAAAGTCAACGATATTTGAAATTTTATCTATCTACAAAATAATTGTGTGAAACAACATTAAGAATATTGTGTAATAATAACTTTCGCATTTTAAAAACAAGCTGATAGAGATCCAATAATTAGAAAATTATAATGAGTATTAACACATCAATATAATTATAAAGAAATAATATATTTGTGTTTCTCTTAATATAACACAGTAATAATTACTGGACAAACGAAAGTTAATTTTCATTTTCGGTAAATTTTGACCCAAAATTTGACTTTCGGTGGATTTTTGGTTTCTTAAAAAAAGAAAAAAACGAACTTTCCGTGTAAAGGTGTGTCTATAGAATAAATCATGCAGACCCCATAACTATCGTATATTTTCCATTTATGCTAACATTATTGAACAGTATCGATATCTATACAACTTAGTGAAAGCAATAACTATTCATTTTTTAGAATAATAAAAAATAAATAAATAAACAAGTTGGAAATTGTACGTCAAACGTGACAAACGAGGTTCGTTCGTACTATAGCTAGTTATATAAATATGCTGATCTTGATGGTTTTTAATTCTGTGAAATGAATTATATCGTCTGCAGATTAATTTCTGTAATAAAATAACTATCTTGATCGCTTGACGATTAAACCTCTGAAGCTCCTATAACAAGAAAGCATCGATTTTTTTTTAAATAATTCAAATTTCTTAATAAATATTTTTATTAATATTTTCTAAAGTTTTGATTCGATTTTTATAAAATTTGAAATGTCTCGACAAAATTCTGCAAAGATAATATATCTTAAATTTCAAACCATTCGGTTGGGTAGTTTTTGCGTTGTTATATGCGGACGGACGGACAGACAGACGGACGGACCAGACGGCAACAATAGGTGCTACGTATTTATATAATTACGAACGCACCTAAAAATATACCTACGGACTAAAATACATTCACAAAAGCTGAAGTTGCACTGGATCAGAATGTCACATAATCTGTAAAAATATGTTATTATTATTTTTAATTTATAATCCTTTTGACACTTGCATTTCTTTTCTGAACGAATTTTTTTTTTTACATAACTTCATAAAGCATTTTGTATCATGAACAATGTCTAGTTTTCGCTTACAAAAATCCTATTTATTTTCTAATTAGTAATTTACTCAATTGCAATTCTTAATCAACCACTTATTACTATCGTTGTTTATGCAACTGTATTTGTGTCCAACAAAAAAAAATAATAATGAGGGTCTTAATTAAATGAGGTTTTACTTATTTTGATTAGTAAGCTCAGTGAGTTATATTTCTTAGGTTTAACATTCCTCTTTAAAATTAATATTTTTTTATGACTTGCTCCATTTTATTCTAAATATTAAAACTACAGTGACCTCTAACTAATAGATTTATCTTTTGTATTCCTCTTTCAGTTATATGCACCTTTATCACTATCCGGTTTTATTTTCATTTTGACAATTTTGATTTTTTTTCTGAGAGACAAAGAAATCTTTTTCAGGACTTTGTGATAAAAAATTGCCATTGAAAATTTTTTCTGGGGTGGTTTTTATCACTGTCCTAACTTTTCATTAAAACTATCGAAACGCTAATGCATTATCAAATGTAATTATGTATTTTAACGAATTAGAAAACGTCGTTCTATAAACCCGACTTCAGAAAAGTAAATTAATAATGACGATTCTTTAATAATAATAATAATAATAAAATTGGCGAACTTTTATTTAAGTACATCAAATAATCTTTTTTCAGGACGAAGTATTTAGTATATATTAATATTGGGTTTTTAATATTAAAAAATGAAAAAAAATAATTAAATGTTAATTATGCTAATTACTGTTAAAGTTAATTATTACTATTACAGTCTTATAAGTAAGATTTACTGTACATAAGTTTATGTTTTAAAAATGATCATTCTTCCTTTTATATAATTTTTATATCTTTAAAAAACTGAGACACATGAATGTTTCTTTTATGTCCTGCTTTCATTTATGTGCTATGTCTTCAATCGCACATACGTGTGAGGTCACCATACTAAATTTACAACGAACATTGATGACAAATTAAATATTTTTAGAATTTATTATGAAAAAACGAATTTAAACACATACTGAAAAAAAATTCTACACACACAAACCAAAGAATGCACACAATAGAATACACATAAACCAAAATATTTTCGAGATTTAAAGCAGAATTTATAATGACAAAGTTTGTTTTGCTGCCACGGATTTCCGGAAACGTTTCCGAGTAGTTTTTATAGCGTATTAATGAGTTTTCACAAACTGGAGTATTGGTATTTAGGATGCTATCAATTCTCAATTAAACATTTTCAGCTGCTAAATTAATTTATACAAACAATAGTAACAAAAAATATAATTTTTAATGTTAATGCTGTTAATTTAAATGTTTATCTGTAAAACATGTTTGTTGAAAACAAAAAACATGAGAATTGACAACATCCGAAAAACTTATTTTCCGTGTTGAGAAAACTAATTAATATACTCTAAAAAAATACTCGGAAATGTTTCCAAAAATCAGGGGTAGCAAAAGAAACTTTGTTTTTATAAATTATTTCTTAAATATTAAAAATATATTGATTTCTGAGGTTTCTAAAGAGAAAGAACGCTTTTCGGAACTGCGGGTAACTTGGAAGAGATTATTGTATATTTTCCTCCGTGGTTATATTATATTTTCATAGATTAAGAAACATTTGGCGTTTTTAACAGTGTATAGATATATTTTAAAATTTTTATTCAATTAGAAATAATGGAAAATTACAATAGTTGTATAGCTTTTTAATTTTTGTGCATGCTATTAATCTCTTAAAAAATCAAATTTTAATATATCTTTTCAATCAAGTTAAAAACTAAATATTATATATTTTGAAATTCTTTGTACAACTTCTTACTATATGAATAACTTGAAAGTTAAAATGTAATTAGGTTATAAAGCGTTTAATAATAATGATGGAATAAAGTTTTAGTTGTTTCGAAAGTAAACACATGCATATTCGCTCACATATATATAAGTAAAAAGTACTTCTCTATTATTCCGTCGACCAATTTTCATAACAAAAAACTACCGCCAAACTGTAAGATTAAACGCCAAAAATGCAGTCCCATTTACTTGATGTCAGAAGCATTATACGTGTTTGTTATGTCATCAAGTGGTTTTTAATTCGACATTTGCGTGTACTTTTCATTATGTTTTACTAATTTATTACTTATTTCATTAATTAAAATAACAATTGTGTCCTTAAATTCTTATATTTTATTTATTTATTTATTTTGATATTCCAATGGCAACGTTCTCCCGTTTATTTGGCGTTACAGTTTGGCGATAGTTTTTTGTTATGAAAAGTGGTCGAAGGGATAACGGAGAAGTACCAAGTAAAAATGTCTATGTAGGCAGGTATGCGTGTTTGTGAACAACTAATAATAGTTTTTGTTTGTTTGTATTTATTAATAGCTCAAAATTTCATTACAGAGAATTTCATAATTATGAAATTATATAAGTTACTTATATTTTGCTTTAGCCTGCATGTGCTACATAAGTCAGATACATAACATAGGGCTTTAACAGTTTCAGTTTAAAATTAGTAAAATAATTTATCCATCAAGATTTCATTCCCGATCCATTATCCGCGAATCAATAGAAATGTATATCTGCCGCGAGAACACATGCAATGAATCTGCCTCCGTAGAGTTATCTAGAATTTGGCGCGAGATGCTTTATAAATTAAAAAAGAATAAGATAAAATAAATCACGTTTACAGGGGACCATTTTTGTTAAAGCACATGCTTTCATTATACCTGTGTTTTTATTTTTCAAGTTCATTTTTAATTTTTTTTTGCGAAAGTAGTTTATTTTCTCGTTATTGAACTTGAGAATGTCACCGATTGTGCATATGAAACTGTTAGATCTGTTTATTATAACATTTTTATAAGCCTTTAAGTGCACCTGACCTGGCCCGGATAATACGTTAGTACCCATGTAAGTGTATATATATGTATGTATATATATGTATTTGTGTAGATATATGTGTATATATATGTGTGTGTATATATATACATGTATCTATCTATCACTGGTGCCAGGCTAACCGAAAAGTACCAAAAAATAAATAAAAAATACTGCAAAAATGCTGTCGTAAACTTGCAAAAACACCTTTTGGCTTAAAATAACTTTTAGCATATATATTTTTTATTTAATAAGTTTCGTTGTCGTTTTCGGCGAAAACTCGAAAAAGGACTGAAATTCGGTTTTGGTTCGGCTCTGCCTTGAAAAACGTGTTTGGGTTGGTCGTTAGTAATAATCTAACAGAGTTAGTAAAATTGAGTTTAAGCGTCAGAAAAAAAAATTATAGTGCTGCGATTTGAGAAATGATGAAAATATTTCCCTCGCGAATGAAAAAGGCCCCAAAGTGTATTATTAGTTCCAAACACGTAAAATTTCTGATGCGTTTTTCACCATTGTTATGTATAAAGGCATTTTACCTATTCGATAATTTTCCAGACACAGCGCCATCTATGAGAAATTTTTTAAACGAATTTTTTCTTTCCTTAAACAAAATTTCAGATCATAAGAAGCATTTTCGTCCAAACCGCATTCTCGTATGCCAATTGCTTGATCTTTTATTAAATTTTTATACACTATATTGCCAAAGGTGACCGGTCACTTGCGATTTTAGACGTTTTGGTAACTATCTAGAAAAATACATGAGGAATTAACCTGAAACTGCAGGTTTGTAAACAGTATAGTATAGGTTATACATTTCCGCGAAGATTTTTTCCCGAAACACCATAGGGGACTGACAACAAATTGAAAAAGAACGAATATCTTTTGGATTACCCTGTAAAAACTAACGTAGCAAAAGAGTTCAAACTCGAGATTATTAATAAGTGGCTTATTGTAATATACTGTGTTCATTTTTATGAGGATAGCATGTATACTCTTAGAGAAATTAAGTTTTTTTTTTTATAAAAACAGTCCCAAATTTCGCCTAGTTTTTTGCTTATAATTTACAGAGTTCTTAATATAAAGAAAAAGTTCTTTTCAGAAAATATGACAAACAACATTGTACGTAATACTCTGCAATCAGAATTAAAAAATAATAAAAATTGGATGAAAAATGAGCAGGTTTACTAAAAAATGTTTCACTGCGCATGCGCGAATGCAATCAAAATATAATATACATAATGTATTAGCTAAGTATATAGAGCAACTTTTGTAAAAGTCTCAAAATCATAGCTTCAAAATTCTGAAAATTATCGTCGATAGAATAAGCTCGAAATCTGTTGTTCACAAAAAGAAGCAAAAAGATGAGGGGTTGTATAAAAAATCTGTTGATTAGTGCCAAGATAGCGTACACAATATTGCACGTACTACTATATTTGGATACAACCCGTCATATTTTTGCTTCCTTTTGGAAACAACGGATTTCGCGCTTATTCTATCGACGATAATTTTCAGAATTTTCAAGCTATGATTTTGAGACTTTTACAAAAGTTGCTCTATATACTTAGCTAATACATTATGCATATTGCATTTTGATTGCATTCGCGCCTGCGCAGTGAAACATTTTTTAGTAAACCTGCTCATTTTTCAACCAATTTTTATTATTTTTTTAATTCTGATTGCAGAGTATATGTACAATGTTGTTTGTCATATTTTCGGAAAGAAACTTTTTTTTTATATTAAGGACTCTGCAAATTATAAGCAAAAAACTAGGCGAAATTTGGGACTGATTTATAAAAACCTTAATTTCTCTACAAGTATACATGCTATCCTCATAAAAATAAACACAGTATATTACAATAAGCCACTTATTAATATTCTCGAGTTAGAACGCCTTTGCTACATTAGTTTTTACAGGGTTATCCAAAAGATATTCGTTCTTTTTCAATTTGTTGACAGTGCCCTATGGGGTTTCGTGAAAAAAATCTTCGCGGAAATATATAACCTATACTATACTGTTTACACACCTGCAGTTTCAGGTTAATTGATCATGTATTTTTCTAGGTAGTTAACAAAACGGCTAAAATCGAAAGTGACTGGTCACCTTTGGCAATATAGTGTATGTGTCATGGACTATTGGGACACCCTGTTTATATGTTATAGAAAACAAAAATTCTTGTATGAAAAACAAATTTTGTCTGAAATCTGACCAGCCTTTGTTAATTAAGGATCATTATTTTTGATAAGTTATGTGTACAAGATTTAACTTAGAAACGAATTCAGTGGATTATCAAAAGTTTTGAAATGGATGTTTTATGAGTTAACCCTTTCAGGGGCAAAGTACTTCTATTCGTAAAATGTTGAAATGATTGACTGACACCAGATTTTATAAACAAATTTATTTAAAAATAAGTAAAAGTTTTTTTTCACGTACTTAATGAAAAGAAATTTTTCATTTCAAAATTCTGGTGCCAATGTGGCATTAAGGGATAAAAATTAGGCGGTCCAAAATTGAACCACCACCCTTGAAAGGGTTAAGATGTTTCGAAATTAAGTTTTATGCATACATCTTTAAAATATCATTAAAATATTATTCATTTAAATACAATCATCATTTAATAACCAAATATCACTAATGCATTCCGCTTAATTATCAAGTAAATTGAAATTGTAAGCTCTTTTGAAAGTACATTCTAGTCCAATTATGTGTCTTCCAAATGTCAACAGTATTCCTTTCAATGAATTTGCTCTAATAGAAAACCATTTTGCTACTATAAGGCCCGATAAGGAAGCACTAATCTTTAGAAAATATGTTAGAATTGTTATCAAATTTATGTGTTGTATTTACTCATGTATAGTACGCCCTCGTGTATAACGCGTGCGGGAGCAGAAATAGGGAACAACTAAAAATTAAAGAGTGTTAAAAAAATAGTATGTTGTAGTCATCACAAAACTTACTTCTGTATAAATCAAATCGTCTGAAAATAAATTTAAATGGCGTTTCTCAGCTATAGCTATTTCGGAAACCGCAACAAACAGAGCATATATCAGCGACACCTGTTGGGCGGTATACACACAAATCTAGTAAGTTACTATTTTTGTCAAGTTCTAACAGAATATGAAGTTTGGTGAAATTCCGTGCATTAGTTCTTGAGATATAGATGTGGAGGAAATCATAAAAAATGCAGTATAGCAGCGCCACCTGTTGAGGATTTACAGCAAAACCTAGTCAGCGTCCATTTATGTCGAGGTCTAATAGAATATGAAGTAAGATGAAATTCCGTGCATTAGTTCTTGAGATGTAGTTATTGTGAAAATCATGAAAATTATAGCATAGCAGCACCACCTTTTGAGCGATTTACACCAAAACCTAATCAGCAACAATCTATGTCAACGTCAAACGGAATCTAAAGTTTTATTAAATTCCATGCATTAATTCTTGGGATAGAGCTCCCACAAAATTTTGTCATATACAAACGGTCAGTGAGACAGACATGCACACACAGACAGACTGACTCACAGATAGACATTTTCTAAAAGCAGTCAAATCGTGTTCAGAACCTTCTAATAAGTTTAAATCCATCAAAAACCAGAAGTTGAAATTTTTCATGAATTCAATACTTTCTTCTTGTAAAGATAGAAGAAAGTAATAACATATAGCGTTTATAATGCATGCTTTCAGCATGCAATTTTAACGATAGAAAATCCAGGAATTTAAGAAAAATATGATGGAATGTAAGTAGTTACTTGAAGTGTGAAACGGAGTGTAAATGAAGATGGTGATTAAAATTTTTAAAATGTCTGGAATTCCATATAAAATAGATGGAAGTAAAGATGATCTGAAATCGGAGATATTGAATGTGCCAAGTGCCCATTTCAGCAACAATAGCAGTAGTGTTGATGAGTGATGGGGTTTTGATTAATTCGGAACTGCAAGTAAGGAATTTCGAAACTGTGGATATTTTTTGTTATTTTTTGCTGTTTTAGTTATGCAACAGTAATCTAATGCAGTTCTATGATGTATTTTTATTTGATAAGTTTTTAGCTGTGACAAATTAGGATAAAAAGAAACTGCATTTTTTCAGGTCGTTTTGGAAATAAACACAGATGTGAACAATTACCTTGTATTTGCTCATGGAGGGGACTGCATAAACGATAGCATGTAAAAGTGAAATTATGTAACTTATTTTACTTACTAATACTTCTATATGGCAATGTCTGCGTGTTATATTCAGTTATACTGAGTGAAAACAGTTGTCGGATATAGTCTGCATATAATGCGCATCCCAACTTTCATACCTAACATTTGGGGAAAAAAATTATACACGAGTAAAATAGTCAAATTTATCATCAATTCTTTGCTATTTCCCTATTTTCAATCAAAAGCGAGAAATCATGCAATATCACTTGATTACACATATGTTTTTCTGTATCGTTTCAGGTGTTTCTACAATTTTTCGATATGGTGAGTTAAAAAATATCAAGCTTTTTTCACATACTGTTTTTGCACAAAATAAAGAAGACTCTCCAGAGAAATCACACAAAAGATTTGTCAGCGTCAAAAATCTTTATTGAAAAACACTTTAAAACAAACTGTATCTTACTTCTTATTTATTTGTTATATTTGTTATAGTTGCCACAAAATCAAATATAGTATTACGATTCGTTTTCTTCCCTTAGGAAAAATATGTTTTCCTCCTCTCATCATCTAAAAGCTCAAAAAGGAAAATACTAGTTACTAATGTAAGACTGTTGAAAAATAAGTATTAAATACATAGAAAACATAAAGTAAACTATTTCGAAAAAGTTTTAGAAATTCTTAAAAAAAAAAAAAAAAAAAAAAAAAAAAAAATCAAATTTCGGATTTTGAAAATAAAATAATGCATTTAAAAGTCTGGTTATGTAATGCAATTTCACTGCACCGTATCATGTGATCATTATTGTACGATTTCAAATACTTAAAAAGAATCCTTCCGTTAAACCTAAAAAGATTTTTCAGGAAATATTTCAACTTTTAGGAAAGTTTCTTTATAATCTTCAAAGAAATGAGCGTTACCGTTATTCGACTTTCTAAATCTTTTGAAAGAAACTTCGAGTTTTTAATATCAACAGATGCTTAAGTGAATGTTTTTTTTCTTTAAAGTTCTCTTAAATTCTTGACATTCTAGAATAATAATGTTCAAATTTTAAATACTTTGTATAAAAGAGACTTTGTATAAAACTCAGACATTTTAGCAATGTTTTTTATAAAAAGAAATAATAATGATACCAATAAAATATATAAAAGAAAAATCATCGCAGTTCTATTATTTAATATCTTAAGATTTATCATATGAAAGATTTTTTTTCTGTGTAGACGTATTAATTAACAGTAGATAAGGCTGAAAGTTTTGGAGTTTATCAGGAATTATAAGGATACCTTTTTATAGAAACTAAAAGAAGACACTTAAAAGAGAAAGTATGATCTTCTGCATAATATTTTGAACTAGATAAAAATTCTCATAAATGAAATTAATCAAATATTTTCCAATTAGAAAGATATTTTTAATGATCAGAGTGAACTCCGAAAAATTCAGTGTCATAAAAGTTTTGAAAATTTTGTATTCGTCCTTTAATGTGCGCTCATGTGCAAAAGTTAAGCTTATCTACTATTTACGAAATGCGTAACAGTAGCGAACAGAAAAATAGTAAACGTCGTGTATAATAACGTTTATGCATTAAACAAACTAGAGTTCATGAAAATAATCGTTATCATTAGAAAATGTCCTGTTTCATTAATTTTTAACCGATTTGTGTTGAAGCTGTTTTGTGCAATTATTTTAACTTATTTATGATATTTTAACATAATAAAAATCTAATAGGTAGCAGAGTAAAACAAAGTACAATCAAATTCAAATTATTATGTACAGTAATCCCTTTACATTCGCGAGGGTTACATTCGAGGAAAACCTTGCGAATGTCAAATTCGCGAATGTTGAGTCTATCTCTCTGCACTAAAAAATGAGTTACGTTCTATAAAATTTTAATTAGAGTGGCACAGCATTTTAAAGAACAAAAGGATATATGTATAACAATACGTTATGCACAACATATATGTAGAAGGTGAATGTACACACATATTCATAAATATGAAATTTATTTATTAAAGATGATTCAAATTAACTGACTAGAGAAATAATTACAGCTAAAAAACATATGTTTTTGTATATAAACTAATTTCGACTCTCTCTATTCCCCCCCCCCCCTAAAAAAAAGGAAGGCATTGTGACGTCACGGTGTCACACTGTGACTTTGTGACCGTCGACGTGACGTCAAGTGACGTCGATGTGAAGTCACTGTGACCTAAATGTGAAGTCCTTATAGCCGTTTTCAAGGCTTTCTGTGACCTCACAATGTGACTACTTTGTGAAGTCACCATGCGACTTCAATGTGAAAAATGTGACGAATCTGCATCGGATAGGGTGACCAGATTTTACCCGAATCCGATCCGGGTTGTTCGGATCGACATTTTTTTTATGCTACAAGTATATGACGTTTGTGACGACACTGCACCGGGTTGGGTGACCAAAGTTTACCCGAATCCAATCCAGAGAGTTCGGATCGATCTGTTTGGATTTGTTTGGCTACACAATAGATTTGGATTAGTTGTCGGGTGACCTGATTTTAATGAAGCCGATCTGACCCGGGTCGGGTATAATGTTTTTACTGTAAGTCTTGTTCGGAATAGAATCTTGCATACGACCGAGTAACCAGATTTTATCAGAAATTGCGTTACGACACAATTTCTGATGTCGGCTCGGATCTAGAGTCATGCACGAATCTGGTTATATACTTCTTGAACATGATTGAATGTCTACTTGAACATGAATGATGGTTGACTGAAATTATATTTCGATTCAACCCGCATTCTTACCCTAACATAACAACAACAAAAAATTGTAGACCCATAACCCGACCGAGCCTGAATGATTTAATCGGCACTCATACGGATCCGAAACCCGAAATCGAAGAAGATAGATCTACAACTTAACTTGATACAATTATAGAAAAAATATGTATAATCATATTTGTCATGTTAATTTTTATCGTTCAGATAGAAAAATGAACATATATAAAGACTCATTCCTAAAAAAATATAGTTTTTTATCTGAAACAATATGAATGTCGTAAAAAAAATCATGTTAAAAAGAACCCGAGCTGAAAGAATAAATTTTCAACCAAAAAACATTATAGTCAAGCAGATTCAAACCACGCGACAACAAAAACCCTTTAACTTATAATACAAAGATCTTAAATCTCATATTTTCGTCTACACTGATAAAAAATGTTCATGAATACCAAACAAATTAATCAAGACTGCTGATTTTGAAAAAAAAAAGTCATAAAAGTAAAGAATTTTAAGTGTTATCTTTTTTTGGTGAGGAAATCTTAAAATAAGTATTCTTGAAACTCATTTCAAAAGAAGTGTATTGAAGAAGAAAAGCTGATAATAAAAATTTTAATTAAAGTAATCGTACAATGAATTATAAGGAAAATAATTAGTTTACATGTAAGACAGATGAAAATTTATGTTCAAGTGAGAGACAAAAGTTTAATTTTTTTATACTCTTAAATAAAGAGAAGTAACAACGAGTTTTCTATTACAAAAAAATATTTATGCATACGAAAACCATTGTTTGTATGTATGTATTTTGCTCATCTCCTCCTACACTGTGAATTCAACCAAATTTCGCAGGTTTGTTTCATTGTACACAAACAAAATTATTGGGGGTGCGCAGTGATGTAAAATACACAGGTATTTATTTTTAAGGGCAAATATCCGGGTTAAACACTCATAATCTGGGTATTTATTCATTAATAAAATATAGCTGTGAAAAACTCTCGTATTGCTATTAGTTATGAAGGATTAGTTTAAAAAAGAAAGAAAAATTTAGAACTTTAGACTTCTTACAACTATTAAATAATAGTAAAAAAAAAAACTCAACGTTTTACATTTTAAAAAGGAACTTTCATATATTTTTAACACTTTCCAACATAGTTGAAAAGTGTTTATGAATTCGATTTGTCTGTCTGTCTGTCGGCCGTCTGTCTGTCTGCCGTCTGTCCGTCTGACCATGCTCTAACTCTCGTAAATATACTCGGATTGCCATGCATTTGATATATGTTATTAACATTTACTGTGGCATGTTTGGTATTGAAAATGAAGCGTGTATCATTAACAGTTCATTTACAGGAACACTCAAACGAAGTAAGTTACATTACGGTCTATGGGGAAAAATCGCTTGCGGTGTATTTTAATTGTGTTACACTATTTCAAACATATTGAAATTGATATATATCACTGAGGTGCACTACAAGAGGCTTACTATAGAATATGGTGCACATAGCATTCATAGTTTATTCACAGGGACACACAAAAGAATTAGGTTACAGTAATGTTTATTAACAATAATTGCTGATTGTGTGTTTACAGTTATGGTGCGCGTTTTTAAATTTAACCAATTTTCTGCTTGTAACTAGGTGTGTATAAATTCTAAAAAATACATACAGGACAGTACAAAATATTTCAAGTACATTTCTGTTTATTGACGGAAATTGCTGAAGGGGATTTTTCAACTATGTGCTATGCGCGGCGTGAATTTGTGAGCTGCGATAACGCCAAATAAAGCTGTTGTAGTAACACGATATTGAAGTGTTGAAATAAAAAAAATAGACAGTAAAAATTAGACAGTTACTAAGTTTCTTTAATTTTTACCTCAAAGAACATTGTCATATTAACTGTACAAAAAAAAAAAAAAAAAAAAAAAAAAAAAACTCTACTTATTTGTCAGATTTCAGAGATCCTTAATATTTGCTTTAAACAACAATTTTTAACTGCAAAATAACTTTAATTTTATCAAAAGTTTTATCAAAAAGTTAAGATGCGTAGAGAGTATGGATATAAGAGTATAGGATTAAATGTAATTGTGATTTACCCTCTCGAGTAAAATATACTTTTCTTTATTTTAAATTGGTGGTACCTCATTACACTTATTACTCAATCGTAATTCATTTGAAATTAAATGCGATTGAAGTTTACGTCGTTATATCTAATTTATTGGAAACAAAATATTTAAAAGGGTTTTATCGATTTATTCTACATCTACAATATAATAATTTTAATTCTTAAATAATCAAGAGAGGAACACGTGTAGTTAAAATGAATGGTGTTAGCACAGTTTTGATTAAAAAAGAATTTCTAAGAATAATAACAAAATATGAATTTAAACTTTTAAAGTATATTCGATGATTTTTTTACCTTTTTTTCCGAGTACCTTTGTACCATAGAGGCACAGTCTTTTCAAACACACCTAAAAATTTTATCTTTGATTATTGTTATTTATTATATGACACCTAAAATCTATTCATTCTGACTGATTGGAGGAAATTTTGACAGAATGAGGAAATATTAGCTAATTCCAGATTAGCTGCTATTTGTTGAAACATTTAGCAACCCAGTTGAAATATATAGTAACGTAGAACTTCGCTGTTACTAATATCGCCATAATATCATTGCATTAATGCCCAAATACGAAGCTTACATATACACTATATTCCAGTACAAGAAGGAATACATATTTAGCAATTTAATTAATATTT
This sequence comes from Maratus michaelseni, assembly GCA_963931845.1. Taxonomy (NCBI): domain Eukaryota; kingdom Metazoa; phylum Arthropoda; class Arachnida; order Araneae; family Salticidae; genus Maratus; species Maratus michaelseni. The sequence continues at coordinate 188,794,515 of OZ007590.1, forward strand.
AACACACTGGTCAATTATTTATACTACATAAAGCTATAAAAGAAAATAATCTCATAGAATTTAACTAAGCAGAGCAATCGTTCTGCGAAGCCAAGCTTAAAAAGAAAAATACAATGTCCGCCAAACGATCAAACGCCAAGAAGCAAACATGAGACCGTATACTGCTTATTTACACTAGATAACTTCTCAATGTTAAATCTAACAAACATGCCAGCGTAAAATATAAGATATCAAAGAAAACAAACCTCGCAGAAAAATAAAATGAAAAGTAGAAGAATCAAATGAAGAAGCACCTCAATTTGAGACCAAGCATATCCTTATAAGTGAATTATAAACAGAGATGCAGAAATTTAAAAAAAATCTGTGAAGATACTGAAAATCAATTTTGCGCTTTCTTAGTCAATTCAGTTTTTAAGATAACATAGAGACTTAAATAATGGACAGAAAAACATAAGGATTGAATGAATTTTTAGACTAGTAATTATTTAAGAGACGTGCTTTTATGATGTTCAGTTTCAAAAATTAATATTTCTAAGTTTAATTACCGAAAAAATGTTAAGTAACGTTACAATTAACAAAATATGACAACAGAGCGATAAAACCACTAAACAGCCGCGTAATACGAAGATCATTTAGAAATAAAAATCGAGTGGTTATTTTTGTTATCTAACGATAATAGTTGCAGATTTAGTCATGAAATCGTGTTTTCTTGAAGAACGCGTTTTCTTCATCTAGCAGTGAGTTTAAAATTAATCATACTATTTTCTTTATTATGCTTTTATTAGCATAATAACTACATCGAAGATAAAAGTGATTTGATCCATACAAATATTGGTACTCCAAAATATAGGAAATTTTAATTAGTGTAGATTCTTAGAAATAAAAATAGAGTGGTTATTTTTGTTATCAAACGATAATAGTTGCAGATTTAGTTATGAAATCTTCTTGAAGAACGCGTTTTTTTCATCTAGCAGTGAGTTTAAAATTAATCATACTGTTTTCTTTATTATGCTTTTATTAGCATAATAACTACATCGAAGATAAAAGTGATTTGATCCATACAAATATTGGTACTCCAAAATATAGGAAATTTTAATTAGTGTAGATTCTTAGAAATAAAAATAGAGTGGTTATTTTTGTTATCAAACGTTAATAGTTGCAGATTTAGTTATGAAATCTTCTTGAAGAACGCGTTTTTGTCATCTAGCAGTGAGTTTAAAATTAATCATACTGTTTTCTTTATTATGCTTTTATTAGCATAATAACTACATCGAAGATAAAAGTGATTTGATCCATACAAATATTGGTACTCCAAAATATAGGAAATTTTAATTAGTGTAGATTCTTAGAAATAAAAATAGAGTGGTTATTTTTGTTATCAAACGTTAATAGTTGCAGATTTAGTTATGAAATCTTCTTGAAGAACGCGTTTTTGTCATCTAGCAGTGAGTTTAAAATTAATCATACTGTTTTCTTTATTATGCTTTTATTAGCATAATAACTACATCGAAGATAAAAGTGATTTGATCCATACAAATATTGGTACTCCAAAATATAGGAAATTTTAATTAGTGTAGATTCTTAGAAATAAAAATAGAGTGGTTATTTTTGTTATCAAACGATAATAGTTGCAGATTTAGTTATGAAATCTTCTTGAAGAACGCGTTTTTTTCATCTAGCAGTGAGTTTAAAATTAATCATACTGTTTTCTTTATTATGCTTTTATTAGCATAATAACTACATCGAAGATAAAAGTGATTTGATCCATACAAATATTGGTACTCCAAAATATAGGAAATTTTAATTAGTGTAGATTCTTAGAAATAAAAATAGAGTGGTTATTTTTGTTATCAAACGTTAATAGTTGCAGATTTAGTTATGAAATCTTCTTGAAGAACGCGTTTTTGTCATCTAGCAGTGAGTTTAAAATTAATCATACTGTTTTCTTTATTATGCTTTTATTAGCATAATAACTACATCGAAGATAAAAGTGATTTGATCCATACAAATATTGGTACTCCAAAATATAGGAAATTTTAATTAGTGTAGATTCTTAGAAATAAAAATAGAGTGGTTATTTTTGTTATCAAACGTTAATAGTTGCAGATTTAGTTATGAAATCTTCTTGAAGAACGCGTTTTTGTCATCTAGCAGTGAGTTTAAAATTAATCATACTGTTTTCTTTATTATGCTTTTATTAGCATAATAACTACATCGAAGATAAAAGTGATTTGATCCATACAAATATTGGTACTCCAAAATATAGGAAATTTTAATTAATGTAGATTCTTAGAAATAAAAATAGAGTGGTTATTTTTGTTATCAAACCATAATAGTTGCAGATTTAGTTATGAAATCGTGTTTTCTTGAAGAACGCGTTTTCTTCATCTAGCAGTGAGTTTAAAATTAATCATACTGTTTTCTTTATTATGCTTTTATTAGCATAATAACTACATCGAAGATAAAAGTGATTTGCTCCATACAAATATTGGTACTCCAAAATATAGGAAATTTTAATTAGTGTAGACTCTTAGAAATAAAAATAGAGTGGTTATTTTTGTTATCAAACGATAATAGTTGCAGATTTAGTTATGAAATCGTGTTTTCTTGAAGAACGCGTTTTCTTCATCTAGCAGTGAGTTTAAAATTAATCATACTGTTTTCTTTATTATGCTTTTATTAGCATAATAACTACATCGAAGATAAAAGTGATTTGATCCATACAAATATTGGTACTCCAAAATATAGGAAATTTTCATTAGTGTAGATTCTTAGAAATAAAAATAGAGTGGTTATTTTTGTTATCAAACGATAATAGTTGCAGATTTAGTTATGAAATCGTGTTTTCTTGAAGAACGCGTTTTCTTCATCTAGCAGTGAGTTTAAAATTAATCATACTGTTTTCTTTATTATGCTTTTATTAGCATAATAACTACATCGAAGATAAAAGTGATTTGATCCATACAAATATTGGTACTCCAAAATATAGGAAATTTTAATTAGTGTAGATTTTTAGAAATAAAAATAGAGTGATTATTTTTGTTATCAAACGATAATAGTTGCAGATTTAGTTATGAAATCGTGTTTTCTTGAAGAACGCGTTTTCTTCATCTAGGAGTGAGTTTAAAATTAATCATACTGTTTTCTTTATTATGCTTTTATTAGCATAATAACTACATCGAAGATAAAAGTGATTTGATCCATACAAATATTGGTGCTCCAAATCATAGGAAATTTTAATTAGTGTAGATTCTTAGTAAGTATAAATTCGCGTCATTGTAATACAAGCATATTTTAACTATATAGGATAGGGGCGTGCACCAAATTTAGTATATATTTTTAAAAAGTTTAAATAGGTTAATTAGACAATCTACAGTTGGTTCTAGTTAAGTCTTAAAACAATTTTTCGGAAAACAGTTAGTTCTAAAAGCAGCTGAAAATTTTCGTAAGTGGTTATTTCACACAATATGCATTAAAAAATGCACTTTATGCTTTTTAAATTGTTTATAACTAAATGCAATATTTTCAAGTATTGAAACGGGGAAATAAATGTATAAATTATTATGTATTAATCTACAAACTAATGTAAATATGATATTTAACTAATTATTAGTAAATACATTGTGTTGTATGTAGGACCTGAATAAAACAGCAGTAATGTAACAGTAGTAATTATCTTAGTAAGCATTATCTATTTAAGTTCAAGTCATGGTAAAATAAATATATTAAAACTTATGGAGATTGGGGAGGGGGGGATGCACCAAATTTAGTATGACATTTTTTTAAGTTTAAATAGTTAGACCACCAGAGCAGGAGTAGCGGTGCACCAAATTTATTATGTATTTTTTAAAAAGTTTAAATAATTTTAAGAAATTTCCATAGTTTCTAGTTCAGTCTTAAAATAATTTTTCGGGAAAGGTTTGCTTTTAAAAGCAACTGAAATCATTCATAAAGAGGTTATTTCTCTTCATATGGATTAAAAGTGCACTTTATACTATTCAAATTATTTCTAATAAATTGAAACAGTATTAAGTGTTGAAACGATAAATTATAAATGTATGAAGCGTTATGTATTAATCTACAAACTTATGTAAATGTGAAATTTAACTGATTCATAGTAATCATTAGATTAAGACACAGTAAGCATATTTTAACTCTATGAAGGACCAGGAAAAGTATATACTGACAAAGTGAAAAGTATTTGTACCAAATTTAATATGCATTTTTAAAAAGTTTAAATAGTTTAATTTAAAAAAAAAACATTACACATGTATTTAAAAAAAGCTTTAAAAAATTTAAAGCGATTGCTTTTAAAAACAACAAAATTTTTTCATAAAATGGTTATTTCTCGCAATACATATTCTAGTGCACTATTTTTTTTCTTTTCACATACTTTTAGCATTTGCTATTTTATTTTCTGTACTAAAAAAATTACGCATGATGGGATTAGCGGTCATTAAAAATTTTTTTATACGAAATCACGAAATTTTAATGTGAATAACAAAAATCGCGATTTTAACTACGCACTTTGAAAGCTTTGTAAAATATGGAACCATGACCATCAAGCAAATCATGCATAATTAAAAAAGAAATTTATTTTCAGAAACACGTTATGGTGTATTTAGTACAGGAGAGAAGAATTTATATCAACGTATCATACATAGGCACTTGATTTATTTACATATGAAAACGAAGTTAATAGAAAATGTTAAATAAGTACCAGAATATACGCTTGTAAAATTTATATCAAATTAGTTTTTAGACAGAACTTTCAAACTTTATTTATATTTATTTTAACTTTTGAAAATAAATTTTTTGTGGATACAGATTTACAAAGAAATAAAAGTTTTACCAACGATAGATGCGTTCAAATTTAAAATTTGTAATTCGACGCAAATTAGATTTATTTCAATCCATAAATTCGAAACAATAAAAATATTGCCTTCATTAAAGTAATGTGAAAATTTCTCAATTGCAATATCTTTTGCTGGAAAAGAAATGTCCCTCAAAAAGTTAATTTTACATTTAATAGTATTTCTAAAAATAATTTAAATTTAAAATGTTATTATGTTTAAAATGCTTCGACATAAATGCAAAATATATTTATTTAATACATTCATAGATTAAAATTTCAACCATTTGGCTACATACTTTTATTTCTTAAGTGCTGTTAAACTATTCATGTGTAAAAGAATTCCAGCTTTTATAGGCACGTATACAAAAATTTGGTATCTCCTGAAATAAGGAATAAGTTCAAATTTTATGTGCAAACATAATTTATACATCATAAGATCTGTTCAGTGCAATATTATTTTAAGTACTACTGAGAAGATCTAGACACTTAATTAAAATGGCTGGTTACGTAATTAAAAATTCCTCCCAGAAATGTGGTTACCATCATTATTCTTTTTATCGACTAAATATACTGCAATATATAAATCGTGATCGTAACGATTTCTAGTCAGGATTTATTAAGGATAATTAACGTTAAATTGAACCTAAAATAATTAAATTAAAAGGATTATCGGGCTGTGTCTTTTCGGAGAAATATCAACTTATGAGATAATCGTTAACGACATTAATTCCTATCTGGATTAACAGTAACATATAAAAAACGCAGTAATATTAAACTTTGAAATTAAAGCAAGCAAAACACATAATGCAATAATAAAGTAAGAACACAAATTTAAAATTCAATATTTACATTTATTTACAGTTAAATATATACAAAAGAAAACTCCAGATCAAAATAATTAAAAACCTTAGTTCCATTGTCTAGGATCACATTAATTCAATTAGTTATGTAATTAATTACTTTCTTCAGATTTGAACAATTGATTTTTAGTTTCATATATTAATTCAGTTATTTTTATAATAACAAATAGATTCTTACAAGCTTTTAAAATTCTTACAACTAACTTACTATTCTTGAGTATTTTAATATAATCATACACAATTCTTAGTAATTAAAATTCACCAATCAATAGAGTCTGACCCCCTTATTGACGCAGGTATTGATAATTAAATTGACAATAATTACTTGAACGATAAGAGTGGAAAATACCTGGTACCTCGTCGAGGGCTGTTTCGTCTGTTTAGACATCTCGATCTGGTCCTCATCATCAGATTATGAAGAATCTCCGCATGCTGCACACACATTATTTATTATAACTATTGGTAGATTACGAGACTGTTATGGCTAAACTTAAACACGCTTCATCATACCAATTATATACTTATATATGTGCATCAATATCGCGGTTTACAAGCATCGTAATAGTTTCATGCATATATATTAGTAAGCCCAACATCAACAGAGCTTACGCGATTGGAGTGGTAACTACAAAACTCTTCGCATGCTCAAAAGTCATAGTGTTGAGTGGTGCTCAAAGCAAGCATGAAAGTAATCGGAACTAATTTGGCAGAAGTCATCTTAAAAAATTGGTCTTGATAAAAAGCTCATTGTAACAGAGATGCTCTCAAGTTTACACTGATTCTGATTTCAAACCCCCTTTCTCCGATTGGCATTATAAAGTGTGCACACTTATTGACGCTAAAAAAAACCACGCCTTATACCTGACTGGGGGACCCGTTGAATCATCCTTCTAGATGTCTTTCCCTCTGATTGTAAACTAAGAGGTGTAAAACTGCCAAATTCTTTATATTAAGTCATCTTCTCGACAATAATTTTTCTCATACATAGAATCCCGATATATATATATATATATATATATATATATATATATATATATATATATATATATACGTATATTTTAATTTCTTTGGGAGTTATGAATCCTTGAACTGCGAATCTCGTTGGATTTTCGTCAGCAATAAGAGATGATGTGAGGAGAATTAGAGAAGACTGAATCTTCTCACCAAGTACTTATCTTTCAATTTCTTTATTAAACAACAGGTTACGCAATAAGCTACATTTCTAGAATTTGCAAATCTGACTTCAATCAATCAATTTTTTTTATACCGCTAACCAGGCCCCTACACTCTTAAAACTGTACCGCTTATTTAAAAGGCACAAGCACATTGTGCCTTCTATTACTTTAATGTAAGAGGCACGTAGACAGTGTGCCTCTGATTAGGAGAAAAACGTTAGAGGCAACATGAAATGAAAGGCACCCATAACACAGCGAAATATCTCAGAGGCACACAGTTCGCCTCTGACAGATTGGTGCTTTTAAAAAAAAAAAACATGTCGAGTTTCAGAGGTACACTCAGAAACGGACATGCGCTACAGCCGTTTACCCGTCATGCATTGGGATCAGTGGAAGGGAAGCAAAGCAGAAGCAATGGCCGCCAATGTAAATACGCCTGTGAACAACGTTGAGTCGAAGCAAATAATGAGTCTGGAATAAGTAAGTAGTATATTTAACTTTGTATTCTTTTCTGTGAATGTTACAATGTAAAACATGATTCTTTATACATGGAGACACTCGTGATTAGGGAGGGGCAACGATAAATACTTCGTCAAACTCTTAGTTATTCAAGTTATATCTTACTATTTTCAAAGGTTTAGGGGAATGGCGGCATTACCCTGCACCCTCTAGCGTACATGCACGTATATGTATCTCTCAGCAAATCTTTGTTTTTATGTGCATATAAATAGGACTTAATAAATAATAAAATGAATAATACATAGTAAATCATTCTTTAATCATATATAGTATTTCTAAAACCGTAGTCAGATTTTTTTTCTGGTGTTTGTGTGTGTGAGGAGGGGGGGGGGGCTACCTTGTAGATGTTAAGCTACAGTGCCTTTCTTTTAAATAAAAGTATAATATGAATTGATCCTTCCCACTCACCTGGCTACAGCCCTGCATACTTTCTACATTTTATAAAGTTTCACAAATCGCAATGTTGATTCAAATTTTGCACTCTAAAATATTATTTGTATATTTCAAGTAAAAGTTCCTTTAAAAAATATTATTTGTTTAAAAAAATAGAATTTAATTAAACTGTCATTGATCATTCTCCCTGTTGATAAAAATGAGAATATATTTTTATTTTATTTTTATTGCATTAAATTTCCGTATAATAATTTATTGAAATTTTGAAAAATCACCGTTTCTTGGCTTCCATAAATGTTTGCAATTTTAAATATCTCAAGTTTTATCAAATGTAGAAAATTTTATGATCCCTCATTTTAAAGAGGAGTTTATAAATTTTAATTTAATATTAAAATTGACTATGTTTAGTTTTAAAAAGTAAATTTTGATTTTAGAAAAAAAAAAGAAAAAAATTATGTTTGTTGTAATATTAATAAGCTTAAAATTATGAAATTGTTTGAGTGGGATCTCAATGGGATCAAGAGTTATCAAATAGAAGCTAAAAAATTGCCATTTAAATAACAATCTAACGCGCCTGCATCATTTTTCATGTTTTTAATGTTTGTCTTATTTGTTTTTAATAAAGCTTTTATGCCTTTTTATGTATTTTGTTATGCACAAAATAAATTAAAATGTTGACAAGGTTCTTTATTGAACCACAGAACTGACTTAGGCCACATGGACACACATTTTAATATTTATTTCAATAAATTGGGGGTGAGAAAATTTTCTATTATAATATTCTGCCTTAGACAAAATTTAATCTATGTCTTCGGATATGCCATGCTGGGAAATCTTTCTGCAGTAGACAGAATTTAATGTAAAGATATAAATTTAATATAAAATATAATTAAATTACAGTCTGCACCTCTTATAATGGTGGCACATGCATGTGCCACCATTATAACAGGCACAGAATGTATCTTTAAATAAGAGGCACTTGAATATATAAATTCAGTGCACACTGTGCCTCTTAATTTCAAAGGCACTAACGCTGTGCCTCTGAATCCCAAAGGCACTATGTACCTCTTAATTTCAAAGGCACCACGTGCCTCTTAATATTCAGAGGCACAAAAATTCAGAATGTACCTCTTAAATCAGAGGCATAGTTTTAAGAGTGTACCTGCCCAGCATGAATGCCTAGCTTAACGGGTTAGTACCTGGGTGCGGGGCGGAAATCGCCTGATCACATCATGGCTGTGATCCACCTGACTATAGATTTGTTTACATCGCTGCTGTGCTTGATCTCTTGTGATTTGCTTCCGTTATCTTTGTTTGCCGATTCAAGGTTTCTGTTTAACTTTGTTGAATTAACAGATTTAATAGGTGTCGTAATTTAGAACCTTGATCAGGTGACGAGACGCTCACCTGACTAGGCACCCCCAGAGGTATTATTCACAGGTAACTTGGAGGGCTTTGCACCCACGACGGATTTTACATGCACCAGGTGCCATTAGCGTACATAGATTTACATATTTACCATGTCTGTTGGCTTGTCACGTTCATGGTGGGTTGTCGCTGTAGTGTTTATCGCCTCTTTTATGGGCTGATTTCACTTCTTGTTGTATTTGTCTCTGTCAAGGCTTTTTAGCGTTTCTATAGGCTCACCCCTGTTGTGGGTTGTTTTTGACTATCATTCATTGGTTTTTTGTCTCTTTCTTGATATATTTTTACCTTTAGCTTGTGCTAGAGCTGGTTTTCCCATTTTGAATCTTGGTCTTCTTTTGAGAATTCCACTGGTTATTATGTCACTATCGTAGGTTTTGTCACGTTGTAACTTTTGTTACTGGTGGTTGACACATTGTAACTTTTGTTACTGGTGGTTGTCATATTGTAACTTTTGTTACTGCTGGTTGTCACATTGTAACTTTTGTTACTGGTGGTTGTCACTTTTCTGGATGTTGCACACTCATTTTTGTTGTCTTTGTCACTTTATCTCACCCAGGCATAAGGGGTTTTGATTTTTTTTCCTTCGTGAATACGCTTTTTGCGATCAGTCCATTGAATCCTAATGGCTGTTATCACTGCTTTTGAATTTTGTGCAACTTGTTGATTTGTTGTTTGAGAAACTCGTCGCACTAATGGAGTGGGGCTTGTTCCGTGGCCGTTAGTCCGTCATGTATCTATGAGGCTGTATTCACTTAATGTGACACTGTTTTTTCCCTATAACTTTCTTTGGCAGGTGTGCTTTGTGCATTCACCATTTAATTATTTTGTTGCGTTTTCTTCACTTTTTGTTGGCTACTTGCCTTCATCAGTTGGTGAAATTCAGTCCGTCACAGATGACTTCCACTTCTCACTAGTGCTGAAAAAAACCGATTTATTTTGGCGTAGCAAAGAGGTTCCTTCGCTACTTTTTTTTTTTTTTTTTTTTTTTTTTTTTTTTTAAAGATATATTAGAAAATATACTTACCAAAGTGATGGCTTTTGAGGGTGGGAAATGCTATTGAGGAATCTCGCTGCTGGGAAGGTGTATTTATTGTGATATGAGATCGATGTTTTCTACTAACCGTCTCATCACTGCTCTTCCTTTTGTTTGTACTTGTTTGTTGTTTGCTAACTGGTTGTGCCATATTTTTTCGTTGTTCGGTGTGATGTGGATCAGATGTAGTGCTTGGGTTAGTGGCCAGTCTGATAGATAGTGTTTGGGGGTTCCCAACTCCCCGCATGAGCAGTTTGGTGCATCTTTACGCTTAAACCTGTGTAGGTAGTCCGGGAATGCTCCGTGACCCGTGTAAATTTGACTTAGTAGATTGCAGCTGATGATTCTGCGAGAATCTACTTTTGGGAAGTATTCATATGTCTTCCTGCCCGTTTCCCCATAATCCCACTCGTACTGCCATTGTTTGATAGTGAGTTCTTTTAGTTTTCTTTTTAAGTTTGATATCGGTCTTTCTAGATGGTATGGAATTTCTTTAGTTTGGTTTTCTGCAGCCTTTTTAGCTCACAGGCTATCAAAGCCTGAGAGCTTATGTGCCCGCCCGTTCTGTATGTATGTATGTATGTATGTACGTATGTACGTACGTAACGCGATAACTCTTGACAGAAATAACCGTTTTGCTTCCAATTTTGTTTATAGGTTCCTTGTGATAAGGCGCTTCCCTGATTAGTTTTGGGGATTGATTGTTTAACTATAAAGGGGGGAACGGGAGGCTAACCCCCTTAATTAAGATAAATGGTTTTTTCATGCAGAATTGTCCAATTTTCTTCAAATTTTGTATATAGGTTCATTGTGATAAGGTTCTTTCTTGATTAGTTTTGGGGGTTCACAGGTTAAGTATAAAGGGGGTAACGGGGTGGTTAATCCTCCCGCCTTATTTTAGATAAATTATTTTTTTCATGCAGAGTTATCCGATTTTCTTCAAATTTTGTATATAGGTTCATTGTGATAAGGTTCTTTCCTGATTAGTTTTGGGGCTTCATAGGTTAAGTATAAAGGGGGTAACGGGAGGGTTAATCCTCCCCCCTTATTTTAGATAAATGATTTTTTTCATGCAGAATTATCCGATTTTCTTCAAACTTTCTATATGGGCTCATTGTGGTAAGGGGCTTCCCTGATTAGTTTTGGGGGTTCATTGGTGAAGTGTAAAGGAGGGAAACGGGGGCTACCCCCCCCTTTAATTTTGATAAATGGGTTTTTCATGCAGAATTATCCAATTTACTCCAAATTTTGTATATAGGCTCATTGTGGTAAGGCACTTCCCTGATTAGTTTTGAGGTTCAATGGTAAAGTATAAAGGGGGGAACGGGGGGACTAACTGCCCTTGATATAGATAAATGGGTTTTTTAAGCAGAATTATCCGATTTTCTTCAAATTTTATATATATGTTCATTGTGATAAGGCGCTTCTCTGATTAGTTTTGGGGGTTCTTTGGTTAAGTATAAAGGGGGGACGGGGGGCTAACCCCCCCCCCCCCCCTTAATTTAGATAAATGGATTTTTCATGCAGAATTATCCGATTTTTTCAAATTTTGTATATAGTTTCATTGTGGTAAGGCGCTTCTCTGATTAGTTTTATGGGTTCATTGGTTAATTATAAGAAGGAGAAACGGGGGATGGTTCCCCCCTCTTAATATATTGTCGATTTCTTCATTTTTCGAGGGCTTATTTCAAATTTTTTGAAATAAGAATATAATTTACAGTTAGTGTGAATAGCCTGTGAGCTCAATGCCGTCAGTTTAACTGGGCAGTTTTCTTTTATTTGCTAATTTGTCGGCATCCTCGTTTCCTTGGATACCCACATGTGCTTTGACCCAGCTAATTTTGAATTTATTGTTTGAGTCTTTTACTGTTTTTTGTATTGTATCGATTAATTTTGCTACATTGAAGGGTTTACTGAGTGATTGGATGGCTGACATGCAGTCCGAGCGAATGCTGTATTCCTTCCCTGTGCTATTTCGCCATTCTGCTGCTTTTAGTATAGCCAGTAGTTCGGCTTGGAAAACACTGTTGTACTTCCTTAATGGAGCTGACCATGTTTTTATTTTTTGTTCATTTTTGAAAGCTACGAATGCCGAACCCGTAGCGCCTGATTCCAATTTTGAACCGTCTGTATATATTATTATGTCCTTGTAATTGTGGCCTATTCTTGGTTCTATGGTGTCCGCGGGATGTGTTTCCCATACATTAATCTTTTTTATATAGTCTGTATGGTGGATAGTGGTTCCGTGTATTTCTGTCGTTTCTCTTAAACGTGATATTGTGCCGTATTCCGCCTCGTATTTAACTTGGAGGTGAATTGGAATCAGGCCAGCAAGCACCTGAAGGGCCGCTGTTGGGGCAGTTTTATATGCTCTAACTATAGCCAGCAAAAAGTGCCTTTGGCATGTTGTTAGTACTTGTTTACTTCTTTGGTTTAGATTATGTTCCCATATTGAGGCTGCGTAAGTCAGTGTTTTCTCAGCTACTGTTCTATACCATATTTTTAAGATGCTTGGTTTCAATCCCCAACCCCGTTTGGCCATTTGTCCCATCATCCAAAACGCTTTCCTTACTTTGGCTGTTTGTGCTTGGCAGTGTGTTTCCCAATTTAGGTTTTTATGTATGATTACACCTAGATACTTAATGTTTTCTTTACCTTCGAATTCCCTTTCTTTGAATTTAATTCCTTCAATTTTATATGTGTCTGCTGTTGGTAGGTTTCTTGTGTGTGTTCTATTAAGGTACAGTAGTTCTGTTTTGTCCCAATTAAGCGTTAGGTTATTTTCCGTTACCCATTCATTAAATTCTTTTATATTTTGTTTGCTAGTTTTACTAATTGTTCTTTTGTTTTTGCTTTTATTATTAAAATAAAGTCGTCTGCGAAGGCTTGTATTCTTACATTTTTACCCCAGTTTTTCTTTAGGGCTGTATATGCTATAAGCAGCCACAGCAGTGGTCCCAGACAGCTGCCTTGTGAGCAGCCGCCAAATGTTTGTTTTTTTTACTTTAATGCCGTTTTCTTCTAAGGATACGTATCTGTCTTCTAAAAAGCTTAGTATCCAATTTATTAAGTAAGTGGGGCATGGTGATTGTTTTAAGTTTTCGGCTATAATAGGCCATCTGATATTATCAAATGCACCATTTATATCCATTGCTATTAGTAATGTTTGGTATTTGTCTTCTTTGTCTTCCTTTATTGTTTTTATTAGGTTATTTAGTGCGTGTTCAGTTGATAACCCTTGTTTGAACCCATATTGTTTGTCGCTCCAGTATTTGTTGATTGTTAGATGATGTGATATCCTGCCGTATATTATTTTTTCTAATATTTTACTAAGTGTAGGTAGTAAGCATATGGGTCTGTAATTTTTTGGTTCTTTTGGATCTTTTCCCTTTTTATGAAATATGACTACTGTACCTATTTTAAATGATTTTGGGAAGTAGTTGAAGTTAAGACATGCGTTATATAATGTTAGTAGTAGTTGTGGTGCTGCTGTGTGTATTCTTTTTACTAGGTTATAGTCTATGTAGTCAAAGCCCGGAGCTTTGTTTTGTTTTATGTTTTTGATTATCCTGTTGAGTTCTTGTTTTGTTATAAGCTGTGGTTTTGTTTCATTAAGTGTCGGTGTCTCTGGTTTTAATTCGTGTTCTATTGATGGATCTATTAGATATAGGTTGTTTAGGAAGTGGTTTAATGTCTTTTTGACTGTTACTTCTTGATTGTTGGGCATGATATTTTCTAATCGTGATGGGCTTGTTTTTTTGCCTGATGCCAGTTTGTACTGAGGGCCATATGTATTAGAGACTTCCTCACAGTATTTTTTCCATGTGTCTCTTTTGGCTTTTTGGACTATTTTCTTTAATTTTGTGCGCTCTTTTTTATATTCTATATGTTGTTTGTGTTTTAGTTCTTTATCTTGTTGTTGCTGGAATTTTCTCCTGAACGCTCTTACTCTATTTCTTGCTATTTTGACTTCTTGTGACCACCATGGTGGTGCTATTAATTCTGGAGTTTTTCTATGTTTGTAGCAGGCGAATGCTATTGCTGTTATTTCTGTCTGTAATCTTAGTGTTATGTTGTCTAACTGATCTATATTTGTTGCTTTTCTTAGCTCTTTTGTATATTTGTTTCTGATTTTTTTTATTTTCTTCTCGAATTTTGCGTGTTTGCCGTGTTTTGTTTCTAATCTATGTCTTTGATAGCACGTGTTTTTATATTTTATATTAAATTTTATGTATTTGTGATCACTGTTTGATTCGTCGTCACTTACTTCCCAGTCTGTTATATTTTCTCCTAATTCAGCTGTTGCTACTGTTAGATCCGGCCCTCCTTCTAGCTTCCTTTTACCTCTCATGGTGCTGAACGATGCTTTTGCGTGTGATGGGTTTTGTACAAAGATGGAATTCAGGAGTAGGAAGTCTGTAAGTTTTACCCCCCTGTCATCTATATTCGCATAGCCCCATTGTTGAGAGTGTGCGTTAAAGTCCCCCGTCAGTAGTACTTCGCCCTTGGCTATTTTCAGAGTATCCTCTACCTCCTGCAGCACATCTTCGAAGTCTTCTACTGAGGGGGGTGCGTATACATTGATTATTGTTATTGTTTCTTTTTTATTTTCGATTTTTATTGCTGTTGTGCATTCTTTTTCTGCTATTGTTATTGGATTGGTGCATGTGTGAGTTACTATTGCTGATCGATTTCTTTTTGTTTTTGTTATTTTCCAATTACCATTATTGAAACCTGTTATTTTTCCTGTATTTTTATTTTGGTGAAAGTCTTGTAAGAGTCCAATATTTATTTGCTTGTCTCCCATATATCCCATAAGTGTTTGTGTTGCATGGAGAATGTTATGTAGGTTTATTTGTATTAGTTTGATGTTGTCTTGATTTTTATAGTTGGAGTTTTCTTTTGGGTTTTTATTTTCATTCAGGTTTGGATTGTCTTGGGTGAAGCTTAGGCACGCGTCTGTGTTAGCGGCGTTGATATTGAACATAATTCAATTCGTGTGTCCTTTGTTGCCTGTTGTTAAGTTCCTCCTGTGACCTCCTATGCACCCGTGTCACACTCCTAGTTGTGTTTAATGTGATTTTGTCGTTTAGGACATCATTACCTGTGGTTAATTTTTTCTTCCTTGTTCAATTTCAATTTGTCTAATTTTGAGGAGCTTTCTGTACACCCTGCACTGCCCATCATGAGCCGTGTGGTCTATAGGGATTTGTGCCGGTAAGTGCGCCTTATTCCATTCGTTGAATGTAGTGCAGATGATACATCTCTTCCTTCCTTTTGTGCAATCTTCGTATTTGTGTCTACCTGCACATATTGGGCAGTACTGACTCTGCTTGCACTGGTGCGCCACGTGGTCAAAACCTTGACATTTGTGACAACTTTGGATCGTCACATAGTTTTTTATCGGACATTCCTTGAGTCCCAAGCAGACCGTTCTCTCTTTGAGAAGGTGATCCGCCAGGGGCTCAGGGAGCGCTACTGGTATATGCAATCACCCTGCTGGTGCCCGTAGCGATTTTAGCAGCTGTATTTTGTCCTCGTTTTGTTCTATGTCGATGCCTAGTTCTCTGCATATTTTGTGCTTGATTATGGTTGGCTCCACCGATTCCGGTACATGGAAGATGATGATTATCTTCTTCCTTAAATTGGCTGTTTTTACTTTCAGGCCACTGTTACTCTCCTCATTCTCTGCCAGGGCTTCCTTTATCCTCGTAGCTTCCGTTGCGTTTTCGCAAACAATTTTTATGCCGTTGCGAATCCGTTTGACATTCCTGACTCCTTCCTTGTTTTCTACCGTATTTGTTATTTGTTGCTCTACTTCCTCTGCTGTCCGCTCTTCAGTAGCCTGAATAATTACAGTTGCCGTCGCGGCTTTGACCGCCTGTGCATAACTGTGAGCAACTGCAGTCTTTTTAGTTGCCTTTTGTGCTGGTAGCGATGTTGTCTCTTCTTCCGTTGGTTGGGTTCCTCTTTTTGCTGTTACTATTTCCAAGGCTTCTGCCTTTGCCTCGGCATGCGTTGCCCTCAACTCCATCTCAGCCAGTGAGTTTATCACTACCTGCAGAGCTTGGTCCATGGCCTCACACGTCGAGGCTGGTATCTTAGTTGATTTTGATTGGATCATCTTATGTAGCTTATTGCCATCATTGCTCTATCTCTAAGGATCTCCTTTTAGATCCATCTGATATGTCGCAGAAGGTTATTAATTCCCCTCTTAACCTCGTGACTTCTGTGTCTTGTAGTACCGGTGTTTCTTTATCTGGATCTGTCATTCAATCAATCAATTTAGTTTTGAACGAGATGAGACAAAAAGTCTGCTCTTGCTTCTTGTGCTGTTTGTTTATGCAATTTATTTTCTTCACCCGAAAGTCGGAGGAAGATTTATTATTATTTAAATTTAATGCTTATTTAGTATAATATTTATTTTTCCTAGTAGTTAGCTGGTTTTGTTTTGAATTATTTTGATATTATGAAAGACTTAATAGAACTTTATCACACTGTTAATTTATGTTTCTGTCTATTTTTTTTTGCTATAATCATTTAAAAAAATAATTATAGCCTCTTCATTCAAAAAGAATCTCTGCAAGATGTGAAAGAATTTTAAAATATACGTGTATAAAGGTATAATAATATAGAATACATTGACATCAAATATAATATAAACGCCAAAACAGCAATTTGATATGTATCGCTAAGATGTAGTTTACAAAGATTTAAACACTTATGTTTCTTTATCCAAGGAAGCGTAAGTAACATTTCAAATTACTTATATAATGTAACATTAATAATATTAATAACATTAAATAAGTCTGAGATGTAAATAATTTTTTGTAACATTACCAAAAAGAATGAAAAAAAAACATTTATATGTATATTATTGTTGACTGAAGATTGGTGAACTTATTCTAACCATAGAGAAATTATAATATTTCATTCGGAATTAAAAATAAATTACTTATAAAGCATTTTATCTTATTGTGGCCTACTGCTGATGGACTGCTGGAACACTTACCAATTTAATTATTTCTAATTACATAGTAGCGAATACTGATGGGCAATTTCTCGATAATTTTACAATCGAGAACCACTGTGATAGTGGGAAATAACAATAGAGACAGTCATCAATTCTTTCTCAAATTCTACAATTGAGATGTTCCACAATCGATTGCTTTTTCGAGAAGCTAAATACCCCAATTGCAAAACTTAGCGATTATTCCTACAGGAAATGGCGATTGCTCGATTATTCTGCAATCGGAACAATTTGCTGTTGATTGATGTTTGAGAGGAAATTAATATGTTACTGCCACACTTTTTTTAAAGCTGTTTATTTTTGCATGGAAACGGACTAATATTTTTTTCAATATACTTGGGACGGGAAATGGTTGTGCTTTTTTTTTCAGCAGATATGGGCCGGCTGGGTCTGGACTTTATAATTTGCGGACTTTTCTTTCTTTTTTTTTTGTAATAATAATAGTGATTTGTACTTTTGTTAATGGGATCTATAGAAATTCTCTTTTTATTTGAAAAAATGAACTTAAAAAAACAAAACAAATCGGATTTTTTTTTCTATATAGAGCTTTAAAATTATGACTGTTAATGAAACTTTTTCTTTCCTTCTAAACTACATTCCCCTTTCAGTCTGAATTTGAATGCAATTGTCAAAAAATAATCATTAATATTGTAATTCCAGATTTATTATTTCTTGCGAACATATAATCTGAAAAATAGTGTAAGGTAAAGCTAGGAGAGTCTGTGCACAATTCAAAAGAATAACAAAAAAAAAATATATTAATTTTTGGCTAAACTATCCCTAAATAATTTTTAGTTCATTTCTTTTTTATGCATTTCCATTGCTATTTTGTTGTTATGTTATAATTTAATAGAACATTTGTAATAAAACCAAGAAAGTTATTACAGGGTTGGTGTGATTGCGCACATGGGTAGGAGAGATTGTTACTAATAATAACTACAATTACATTATTAACAATAATAATTAAACTTAAATGACATTGTTGTAAAGTTTTTGTGAACAAATATTATTGTATTAGGAGTGAATATTTCAACCTAATGATTAAAGAATCAGAAAAAGGAAATAATTTTAAAAACGATTAAAAAATTTTAATTAAAGGAAAAAAAATAAAGAATCAGGAAAAGCAAGTCCAGATAAGATTACAAAATAACATTAAGTTACTTGATAACACGTTTAACTTAAAATTAGTCCATTTTCATTTTTACTTTCTTTTTATGCAAATTTACCAGTAAGCTGCATAATCTCTCCTAGCATGGAAACTAATGGGAAGAATGCGCCATCTCTCCTAAATAGCAGGTGCGCAAACTCTCCAATTTTGGTAGGACAGCTTGCGCGGCCTTTCATTTAAACATGGCCGCTACTAAAACGAACCGTTGATGTTCAAACTGTTAGTCTAGATTAGTAGCTTATGAGAAATCGTTAAAGTTAAATATATTTTGTACTACTGACATTGTATAGAAATTCTGACGAATAGCTATGATTAGCACTTACTTTGGGAAAATAAAACAAAATAACAATGCTTTACCTTAGATGCTCAAAACAATCAACGTGCACTTTCAAGTAGACATTCCACTACTGCTTTTGTACAACTACCTGGAGTCGCTGCACGCTCACTCTGCTCCTTCCCCCCAAACCTCTATGTGCGCAATCTCTCCGACCGCGCCATCTCTCCTGGCTTTACCTTACTTTAAAATTTTCGCATAAACATGTTTAATATTCTTTAAAAATAATTTTAATTATACGACAATGTCGGTAAAGAAATGTTGGTATTTGTTGTAGAAAATAAGTCGCACCGAGTCTGGTCAGGTTTGTTTTCATTGACTTTTGATAGTGCCCGGACGGGCTATGGACTGCGAGAAAATAAACTTGCCGGCCCAAGCGGCCAAGATAGCTTTTATTGGGCCGTGTCGAGTCCGGGCCTGAAAATATTTGCCCATGGTGACCTTTACAGGGCACTAGAGTGAAATTTTGCATGATTATGGGTCTTGAGACATAGTCATAGTAAGGAATTTTTCGAATATTCGCTCTTCAGACTGGCAGGAGAAGGAGGAGCAATGTAAACAGATAGGGAATTAATGCCTCACAATGTATTAGTACAGCTGTATATGTAATTTTGCAGTCGGTAGGTCTCGGAACATAGGCAAAAGGAATTTTTCTTTTTTTTTTGCCGCTCTTGTGGTGTGAGCTAAATTGTGTTCTCGGAATCTATCGGAGCTGTTGTGGCGAAATTTTGTACGGTGATTGGTTTGGGATTGTTTTGGATTTGTTATAATAAAACAAGGTTTTTTTTTTTCGAAATTCAAACGTATCTCTGTTGCTCTTGGGAACAGAAAATATATTGCAGAACATGAAAGAGATTTAGTGATGAATTTTTTCATGTTGATGGGTGTGAGGGAATATAAAAAAAATAAAAGAAGGAATTTTTCGAAAATCCCTTTCTTTTATAGCGGGAGATTGGAGGGATGCAGCACCATGTGTGATAATGTATGATAAGAAAAAACAATTTCCATAATGGTGGTTCTCAGACCTTAGGAAGTTCTACGTGGATTGGGTTATATACAACCAGAACTTGAAATTTCTATTTGAAGTGAATCCAAATCAAACACATTTCGAACCAAGACGTAAAAGGAAGAAAAATTAATCCTTTTTAATATACAATTAATGGAAATATAGCCTACAATTTGTCCTCTATTATGAATTTATCTTTTACGTAAAAAAAGAATATAGATATATACCGGATTGATTCCTGTGTGGGTCCATTTATACCTGGCCCGAACCCGCAAATTCTATTTCAAGACAACCTGACCTGGATTAAAAAAAATCGTCGACTTGCAACCCGACAAAAAATATCACCGAAAAGCAACCAGAGCCGAAACTAAAGTAAATTTACACATAATTTAATGTATATAATTTTCATTAAATTTTAGCAGTGAAATTACGCTTGAAATTATTGAATATTAAATACGTGAGTTTACACATTGCTACCAAAGCGTACAATCGATAGAGTGAAAAATGTCCAAGCCGAGAATCGAACTCGGACCTTTGGAATAACGATCCAATACCTAACAAAGGTCGATCCAAGGGTCCGAGTTCGATTCTCGGCTTGAACATTTTCACTCTATCGATTGTACGCTTTGGTAGCAATGTGTAAACTCACGTATTTAATATTCAATAATTTCGAGTGTAATTTCACTGCTGAAAAATAATTGAAAAATTAATTAATGTTATATAGGTGTTCTCCTATGCTGGGCTTTAATTTCGTGTCATTTTTGGCGCAAGGTTGTGTCCTCATGAAGGCATTTCCATTTTGTGCTGCGGTTGCAGCCTTCCCGACATATGTGAGTGATACCAAGCTGAGTATCATCCTCGTAGCCCAATGGTGGAGTATTGGAGCGTTATTCCAAGGGTTCATGTTCGATTCCTGACTGGAACATTTTTCACTCTGTTCTTTGGACGTTCTGATAGCGATGTGTAAATTCACGTATTTAATATTCATTAATTTAATGTAGTTATGGGAAAAATAGTCTATAATCATATCTCTTATACCCAACACTTAAAAAAAATATTTTTTAAATTCATGTGCCCAATAAAAGGGCTTCCTTGGAAATGAAAAATATCTTAACAAGACTATTTTAACGATCTAAACAAAACTATTTTGATGTTACGTTGATTTTTCCCAAATATACTTAATTACAATTTTAGTTAATTGATATTTATAATTGTATATGTAATTTTTTTTAATTATGTAAAATGCCTTCAAATTTTATAAGTTCGTAATCTATTATTTATAATAAGTATAGCCAAGTATCATCATCGAAACTACTTGAATATCATTCAAATGATTTACATGGCAGTTAAAACTAAAAGTGGCATAGTGTATACAGGATGTGTCACTTCTTTTCGTTTTCTGGTGAATTACGAATCTAGTATATTTCTAGTATAATATGTTTTAGTATAATAGTGGTTCTAATTAACGTTCTAGTATAATATGTGGTATGTATAAAAACATGTCGAAAATATTCAGCGCTGCACAAAAAAATGAATACATTATGCCTTATTGGCGGTAAATGCTTAAAATTTTCTTTTCTTTTCTTTTCCAAACTGTCCATTTAACTATGTGTTTTCACAGTATGAAAAAATGAAACTTTATAGCAATATTCAGATAGCGTTGGAAATTGCTTCATACTCTATGTATGTATAAGGAAAGATTTTTCTTTCTTGTTGAAACTTACATATGAAAATAGATTGTTTAATTTTTTTATTCTGAGATTGCTGACTGAGTATATATATATATATATTGGTGCAAGTATATGAAAAATAATGTATTGGAGTCCATAATTTTCCTAGGTTTAAATCATCTACTGGTTTTAAACTAAAATAGTTATAACTCTATCACAATAATATTCAATGCATTTTAAAATAATGTTATATTACATTCACATCAAATGCGCCTTTCTTTTAGAGATGAAATCTTTATCGTCATATTTCAGTCAATTTATGAGAGACAAAAGAAAATACTTGAAGATTTAAATTTCACACTATGAAATTGGCAAATAAGTTTCGCATTGCATGTTAAAATAGAAAATCTTTCTACTCTAAAAGAAATGGTGCGACAGCATCATATCTCTCGTAACAAAGGATATTTTGATAAAAAAATGGTATGTTACGAATGCTAGTCAATATTTCAAAGAATAAAAGTAACTCATGTTTCCTTCCTTTTAAAACATGAGCTTGTGTACTATTAATGAGATCACCTAATACGTTACAAAGTTTTAATTCAATTGTTGGCAAGAATTACTTAACTGTAACATAGATTTTTTTAAAAGAAAACAAATATTGGAAAAAAAAATATAAAATAATACGATTTAAAAAAATCTTATTGGCAGATTTCATTTATGTGTGTCATAATTAATTAAAATGAATAATTAATATTTAATTTTGTAATTACTTTCAATGTGAATGCTCAAGATTTAACACAATATCTCTATACTTTCATAGATCGTTTCTTTATTTCTATGACTTCATACATATATCTTAATTATTACATCCATCTTACATGCTTACATCTATCTTATAATATAATATACTTACATAAAAAAAATTAGTGCATACAAAAAAAAAAATTAAAAAATAAATAAAAATAAAATAAATAAATAAACAAATAAAATAAAACAACTTTCTTTTCAACAAATGAAAATAATAGTGACTGAAAAAGAATTTTTCAAAATTCTGATTCAACTAAAAATTTATAAATCTATTTGTTTTATATAAAAGCTGGTAGATTTTAATTTCTATTTGAGATGAATAGCAAACGGACAGAAATTATATAGAGGAAAAGGTGTAAATATGGGCACCCTTTTTTGTTTTTGACTTAAAGTGACTTTAATTTTGAAAAATTCTAGATTTTTGTCCTTCATTAACAACTATAACAAGTTTACAAAATGAGAGGAGGCAAAACAATGATTAATATCAATTATTTCAATTCGAAAACGAAGATTTACAAAAAGCTTTTAAAAAAGCACCTGAAAAAATGGGGTGCAAATATGGGCCCTATCCAAAAAAGGCACAACAAGTACTTTAAAATGTTTTAAAACAGGATAAAACAATACAATACGGTACAGAATTTATTTCTACAGGAAAAAAATTACAGAAGTCGGAAATATAACTCACTTTTTCAACCCCGGCACAATCTAAGTGTTACCACATTTAGCACATAACACATTTAATCCACACTTCTTCGTGAGTGTCTTCAGAGAACTTTGCATCACAAAAGATGCAAGTTGCATCTTTCGATTCTGGAGGAAATGATCACAGTAATCTGATGAGTCCGATGATGAATCAATCGTATCGTTTCGTGGGTCGAATTTCCTTTATTTTTTTAAGCTCTTTTGTCTCCCCAGTCCTGCCCCCTGGCATTACGCCATTATGTTAGATTACGCGCATTACCAGATATATTATAAAATAAACCTAACGAATGTTTTCAGGATTTAAAGATTAAAAAAAAACTTCCTTATAATTATCTATAAAGTTATTATTATCTACATCTAAGGTAATTATTAAGTTCTCTTACCTCAAAGAATTTTTTAGGTTTAATTTGTAACATATTTGGAAATGTGAATATTGTTGGTACACTGTAAAAAAAAAATGGGTCGATCTACTAAAAAAAAATAGTTTTTCTCATTGATTTTTGGAATTATACTATTTTTTTTGGTATTCTTACTAAGTTACAAGAAGATCTGTAAGAATTACTAGAAAACCGCTAGCAACGATTACATTTTATAGTACCGGCTACTAAAAAAACTGTGAAATATAAATATACTAAAAAAATTTTAGTAACCTCAGGATTTTTTTTACAGTGTAATTACTGTTTTCTCGTAAAAAATTATTGAAATAATTTATGCTGTTTCACAGTAAAGATTATGTAATTATGGGCCCCCTATAAATGGGGGCCCATATTTACACCAACCCCACCAAAGAAAGATGGCCACTTTCACATGTTACCTAAAGGCGTGCTTCTATAAGTAGCTTAAGATCTCCGCTTTCCGGATATCACTGTGAAATTAATTTAAACTAACAATAAGAACATGAAAAGAAAACGATTTCGGATAGCTGTCAAAAGTTTGAAGTCCAGAATAAGACCAATTCGCACGATAACTTACGCTGCATCCACACTACTTGAAAGAATAGTTCCAAATGGTTTATGCTATCTTATATCAACAAATGGCGTCATCTACAGTGTTGGCCGCAGGTCTTCAGCACCTCCCATAGCCACTTGGGAAGGGGTGCCCATATTTACACTTGTGCCCGTTTTCACACCTTTTCCTCTATATATATAAAATGAGACATGGCATACGCCTTTAGAAATACTAATTGAATTTATAATTGCTGATTTTTTGCTATATAAGGCTTGAAATCAACAGAGTAAAATAGTGTACAAGTTCTGGATTCGATACAGTGATATTGGCTTTGCGCGCCAACGTTCTATCACTGAGCTTGCCGGACGATATCCAGCTAGGCATTTTCCATTCTTAAAAATTGGCTAGACTGCACCTGCTGTGCAAAATGAAATATATTCATGAAGCACAATTTCTGTGGCAAGTATAAGACGCCCATTGCCATTTATTCCAGCATCGATAAATATACAGAGTGATTCCAAATTCATGGTACAGACTTTAAGGGATGGTACAGGACCCTGTAACAAACAATTTTTGTATAGGAAAGCAGAGTCGGAAATCCTTTTATATATAGTCAAAAATACAGGTCGTCTCACACCAATCCAAAGTTGTGTTTTCGTTCTTAACTTTAATACTATTGAAGTTACTCTAAAAGAATCCTTACAATATGCTCACAATTCATACAAAGATTAGGCTGTTGCAAATTTTGTTAAAATATTATCACTACTGTTAAAGTTATGAACGAAAACGCGACATCGTATTGAAGTGAGACGGCCTGTAATTTTGACTAAATAAATAGATTTTTTTCAAGGTCTTCGTTTTACAGTGAGAAATATTCATCGTTTTTCATTCCAATAAAATTCAATTATGACATGTGGTATTGTTTTACATGTACGAGTATACATTGTCTTTGAGCAGTTTTGTTCAACTATCTACTTTCTTCTTTAAGTATTTTTTTCAAATGTCTTGCGTTCTATCATACTCCTATCTCTTAGACATTACTAGGTATGCTGAGTATTCTTTTAGAAACGATTTTTTGTAACATTGTAGTTAGTAATTAATAAATTTATTGTATGTAACCCTTTGTGCACGAGTAACACTCACACTTGACCTATTAATATTATTGTGGATTGAATTTTCCTATGTTGATAAGGAATTTCTATTTCATAATTTTCTTAAGTGACTGTGTGTGTACAGATGGCTCTAAAAAAGGAGTAAATGATTACGACTTCACAAGCTTTTTATTAATTATAAATTGAAAGATCTGTTTTGTTCCTGTTTTTATTCTATGTTTTTCCACTATACTCATATGATGGACCTCGTGATAAACAAAGCTGGCAACGTTGTTCGTGCTCTCCGCTTTTCCTGTTCCTTTCTTTGAAAGGACCGATATGCCTGCACTCTTCATGGAGGCGATTCTTAATGCTTTTCTTCAGTTTTCCCGGAAAGTATAGTTCCTTGTGCTTATGTTTGGCATGTGCTCTTCATTGTGCTCATTCGTCCATTTTATTCATAGATATCGTCGAAAATATAATGCAAAAATATGTTTCCTTATATCTTATTTCCGAATCTACTGAAACTAAAATTATGAAAAAATTAGGGGTAGTAGGAGTTAATTTAAACATTTTAGGAAAATTATAGCAGGAAACTATGGTGTCCTAGGCCACATAGGTTTTGCGAAAATCGCATTTTTCCGTTACACACAAACTTTTCTATGCGGCCGCTCAGTGGGGGAGTTGAGGGAGGCTCAAGGTACCTATCGACGTGGAAGCATCCACGGATTGTTGATAATGATTTTCGAAAACATTTGTCGGTAATTAGACGAGATATTAACCTTTAAAGACACGGACGGTTTGTAGACACATAAAATGCGCCATCTTCTTTTAAAGCCTAAATAACAATTTTTAATGATATATTTGTGTTATGCAATGCCTAGTAGTAGTATAAAAGCAATAAACATAAAATTGTTATAAATGTCGTCGTTGCAACTTTGTAAGTTCTTTTTGAAGCGAGCTTGGCACAATGCCAAGTTTAAACTTTGTACAAGGTCTTTATTTTAGGTAAGGCCAATCATAGTGATAAATAGTCAACGTTTTTAATTCCAATTGAATTCAATTGCTGAAAAAAAAATTCACAGAATCATTCCAAGACTTTAAAAGTCAATAGTTTTGAGGCAACAATCGTAACTTAATATGTAATTCATTAAAGCTTTTGAATTACAAATCCCTTCAATGATCATGCTTTTATGTTTAAAAAATGAGTCAGAAAGTTTCGCATTGTTCAGTGTATTTTTTTTTTTTTTGAAAATTGCCTTAAAATTGTTTACTGTCACGTCAAATATGATTGACAGGTGACGTGTCGTGAGCAAATCTGCGACCTCTTTTCGAAGCGTGTTTGGCACGCTGCCAAGTTTAATTTTTGCACAAGGTCTTTGTTTTAAAGTGAGAAATATTATTCCTTTTCTTATTCCAATAGAATTCAATTATGACATGTGGTATTGTTTTACGTATATGAGTATATATTGTCTCAGTGTTCAGGTTTTCCAAAAAAAAAAGGGATTTATTTTATGTTCATTCTCTACTGGGCCGTATGAGGTCCATTTTTTGAAAACTGTGTGCATTCTTTTCGTGCTGCGTTGCGACGTCTGTGTTTGTGCATTTGTTTCAGGAATGTCTTAAACTGTCAGTATAAGTGGTTGTGAACGGAAATTTTCCATCATAGAAAATGAGTAGTATGAGTTCTTTTTTCTCAAGACATTTTCTGTTTCAATAACAGATTTTGTTCAGCATAACAAGTATGTGAATTAAGGTGTTACCCCCAAAAATTCCAATAAAAAGATAGGCTGGTTTCCACCAACAAGCAGAAATTAAATTTCTGTCTTTACGGTAGAATGCTATGTCTGATTTATTGACATCATTTATATGAACAAATAATGCACCCTAATACTTCCATGTATTACACCACAAAACGTTTATTGATAAATATTTAATAGTTGAATGTGGATGACAAAATCTTGAATATGCATTGCTCGTCAAGAAAAACAATTTTTGTATTTTAATGATTTGTTATATTTAAGTTTTTTTTAAAAATACATATTAGTTCAACTCTGATATAGATTAAAAAATTCTATAGAAGTATACTCGTATTATTTTATAAAATGCATATGAATGTATTTTTAAAATATTTTTTTTATACTTATGTGTTACTTTTATGTTAAATGAATGACGACACTCGCTCTTTTTGAAAATGACAAAAAAAGTTTAAAAAGTAGGTTTTTTTTATTTGTCATGTCATATTAATCCTATTTGTATTAATATGGGTTGTTTTTTTCTATGTCCATAAATAATTTATATTTATATACTAATTAATTTTTCAGCAGAGCTAAAATTACGCTCTAAATCAATGAAATACAAAGGATGTCAATAATCACTTTACTAAACAGCGTACAGCCGATAGAGTAAAATACTGTCCAGATCGGGGATCGATCCCGGATCCCTTGGTATAGCGCAGCAAGTGCTTTACCATTTTAGCCATCCGGACGACATCCAGTTTAGTATTCTCTCACTGTTATATGGCAAGGCTACAACCTCGCAGCACGAGGTGGAACTTCAATCATGAACACAACACCGTTGGCATACATGATACAAATTAAGTAATACTGTTTAGTAATACTGTTTAGTTATACTGTTTAGTAAAGTGATTATTCACATCCTTTGTATTTCATTAATTTACAGCGTAATTTCAGCTCTGCTGGAAAAATAATTAGTATATAAATATTTACCGATACTGGGTTTAATTTGTCTCATGTATGCCAACGGTGTTTTGCTCATGATTGACGTTCCATCTCGTGCTACCATTATTTCTGAAAGTGGCTCGATAGTTCCAGAGATTACCCGTACAAAAAAACCCCACAAACGTTACTTCTTTATAATATTAGTACAGATAGAAATTTCTTACTCTGTGTTGCCTTATGTATTTGTTATGCAATAACAATAATCCTAAAAACAATTTATTTATTTTTTATAGTTAATAATTCAAACACCTTCAAAGTTTTTGAAATATTTTTAAGAAATATTTAAGATGCGACATCTTCAGTTCACTTTATATTTTGTAATCTTTCAAAAAATACTTGTTACGAAATATCCAAAGGATTTGAAGTTATATTTTTTAAAATATATTTTGCAAAAATGAATTCCATTTCTTTTCAAAATGAAACTCTGATACGAGTAAACTTTTTTATGAATTGAAGATATGAAATTAAAATGAAAAAATATCTTGAAATAGTTACATAACATTTTCAGCTTTCTCTTAATCTGATACTCTACTGTGGCAAAAATAAAACTAGCGTATTTTGAGCTTTAAATTTTCTCTTTCAAAAAAAAAAAAAAAAAAAAAAAAAAACGGATCGCTATATGCGGTAGAATTCTACATCGGGTCGAGTACCTAATTTTATCTGAGCCGGCTTTATTTTTTTCTTTTGTTGAGGGTCAGATTTGGTTCGGTTTCTGGTGAGTCGGGTTGTAAATTGATTAAAATTACTTTGTCAGGTTCGGGTTACCAAAAATTATTTTATTGGGCTCAGTTCGGGTTTCGAATTGACGTCACAAGGAATTTTAAGATTTGGGAGGATCTAACCTAGCCATACTCAATCTTCAGTCCGTGGGCAGCATGTGTCCCGGTGAACTTTTATGTGCGGCCCGAGACACATAATCATTAATCCATATTTATAAAATTAATTGAGATCTGCATAAAAAGAATTTAAGACCTTCATTGTTGTTTTCTATATTTTCATGGAAGACAAAATATCTACCCGGTTATTTAAAATTAATTTAAAATTATATTAAAGTATTTTAATACCGTTTTTTAACTCAAAAGTTGTTTTTACACGTAGTTCCATTTGTGCTAAAGTGGTGTAAAATTTTCTTAATTTTTAACACTATTCAAACATTATTCGAAATTAATTAAATTTACACTATGTTCCTAGAATTAAAAAATAATTAAAAAATATTTTTGTAATGAGCAAAAAACTAATTTATTAGAGAAAATCTCTTGAGTTTTTTTTTACAACTTGAAAATTCTGCATTGTTATATGTTTATTAGGTTTTATATTATATTATGTTTATTAGGTTTACATAATATTATACTTACTATATACCTAATACCGCTTTTTAAGGTTGAATATTTGTCGTGCAAAAAACTTAGTACACACAAAACAGAATTACATCATTATATTCAAACAACATACTCTGCATATTTCTTCAACATTTGCAATAGAAATCTACCCTGATGTTTATTAATTGGAAATAGTGGCGTTAAAATTTTTTGCTAACATTTCTTTAGCAACAAGCATTCAACCGTACTGATGATATTAACTTTTTTATATTGTTTTATTATATTACGTATGTTGTCTTATTATTTTAATCACTCCTTTTTTTTACCATTTTATAAGTGTGTTGCAGCCCGCTGAACATTGCAAACATAGGTTTGCGGAGCGCGAGAATAAAAGATTGAGCATGGCTGGCCCTAACCTGACCCTTGCATGACTATAGTATGGTGATCTGTAATGAATGATAATTAAAATTTTTGAACACATGTAATAATACATTGTAGAAGCAGAACAGTTTTAAGAATTTCGTGTCAGCTGGTTTATGTGGAATAGCATATCAAACATATTTAAGCTTCCTACAAGCGATTAATTCTCAACCTAAATATTTTCTAAATCAAATAAAACACATTAAAAGGAGCTGCAAACTAGAGAAACAATTCAAAGGAGGAGTGTACACATTCTAAAAAGAAACAAATGTTACTTAATCTACGAAAATATAATAAAACCATGAAAGAAAATATAGTAACCTCTTCCCAGATACCCATGATTCCAAGAAGTGTTCTTTATGTTTAGAAATCTTAAAAACCTGTATATTTTCAAGATTTAAAGAAGTATTTTTAAAAACGAAGTTTCTTTTGCTGCCATTGATTTTCAGAAATGTTTGCAAGTAGTTTTTATAAGTTTATTAATCAGTTTTCTCAAATGAGAATATTTGGCAATTGAATCCATTTACATTAATTTTAACGTTAATGTTAATGCTGTTCATTTATCACGTGTGTCTGTTAAACATGTTTGTTGAACAAGAAAATGTTAATTTGAGAAATTTTAACATTCGAAAGACATATATTCCGGGTTGAGAAAACTGATTAATACACTATAAAAAAAAAAGCAAGCAAAAGAAACCTCGTTTTTATAAATATTTCTTTAAATCTTGAAAATATATTGGTCCTTGAGGTTTCAAATGATAAACAACGCTTTTCGGACTCGTGAGTAACTCTGTTGGTTTGTTGGTTGTTGGTGAGTTGGTCATATTTTGCATACGAGTGCTAAATAGACCGGGACCTCCGTTTAAATTGGAATTTGGCCTACTACAAACATCCATGCCTGAGTCGGGATTTGACCCAGCACCTTTTGTCTAATAGCCAGCTCTCTAACAAGCAGGTGGTCCCGTGGGTAACTTGGAAGAGGTTGTTGTATATTTACCTTTGTGGTTACCTTATATTTTCGTAGATTAAGAGACATTTACTTTTATTTATAGTGCAGATACAGGCATTGACGCTTGATAAGATTGAAAGTTCTGACTAAACTATGATAAATCACAGGTACATTTCACTGGCCTTCCACCCTCGGACATGAAATTTTTGCATACACCAGTCGTTTGCACTACGTTAGTAGCGGTAAGTACCGAGCGATTTTCATTTGTACCGGCTCCGATACCGAGTTATTCTAAATTCAAGGTGGAAGGGCCAGTGAAAGGTACCTGTAAATCACAGTACAGAATATGACCATTGTCACTTAGATCAGCATTTTTCAAACAGTTTAATTTCAGAATACACTTGATTGTGTTGTTAAACATCCGCGAAACGTTAAAGTTGTGACAATAATAATAAAAAAACATTATGCACTTTTTTTTATTCATTTCTTAACACGAATAAAACGCACCATTGCGACCAAACATTAAATCAAATTAATTTATTATCTTCTGAAATTTACAAATTAAAATGAAAAAGTTAACATACTTAAAACATACATAAAAGTTTTTTTTAAAATTCTTCTGTTTATTACAATTTAATAATTAGTGAAATGGTTGAGTTTGAAATATTAGCCACACACAGGGCTAATTATTTCAGTCTACAGTAAAATTCCTGTTCATAAAAAGTCACAGACACTCCATATATAGAGGAGGACACCCTTTATATATATATATTAATGCTAACTCATCATTTGTTAAACAACTTCTCTTAGCTGTATCCATCGTAAAAGCTGCTATCGCAGAACTTTTCATTACTTTTCTTAAGTTATCTATTAAGTGTTAAAGAGTCTTGAACCATTAAAAATAGTTTAAAGGGTGTCATTAAGCCAGCACATTTGAAAACAACATCTACCTCGCTACGTCTCAGCCCATTAGAACCACATCTTTTCACTATTATATTTATTAAAAATAATTCTAGTCACCGAATCTTTTTAAAACTTTGTGTGTTCTTTCTTAATATATTCCGCCAGCCTCGCAAAAAATCCTAGAGCGCTAACTAAATTCTAAAGTGGAAAAGCTGGCTTATGTTAGCAAACACTTTTTTTTTTTTTGACGAGTTAGACTTTGTTGAAAAAAATGTCAACGATAAAAGCCGTGGGTGGCCAATCTATATTCTGCCGTAAGGTAGAATTTTTCCCGCTTGTTTTTTAGAATGTCTTCTTGAATGTATTGAATTTTGGAACAGACATAATTTTAAATTTTATTTTGAGTATTTCAGCCTTGATAGAATTTTGTTTTTAATAGTCTTCATTGTAAAAAAGCTCATTTCATACAAATATGATTTTGAAAACGTAACAAGTGTTATTTTTCTATATTCTTTCCTATTACTTCTAATATTTATAAATCAATGTATTTTATGAGAATAATCAATTAATAATAATTTGATTAACCTTAAAAAAAATTCCCGTCATACAAGCGTGTAATACGTGTAATATCAGCATACTGAGGCACAGTAGTTGAAAATCACTGGTTTAAATGATTTCAGCACGCTGTAAAAAAAGACAAATGTTTGTTAATCTAGGAAAATATGATATAACTACGAACGAAAATTTACAAGAACCTCTTCCGAGTTACACACGATTTCGAAAAGCATTCCTTATCTTTAGAAATTCCTTAATCCAGTATATTTTTAAGATTTACAAAATAATTTTAAAAGCAACGTTTCTTTTTTGCTGCTACTGATTTTCGAAAACGTTGCCGATTAATTTATATAGTGTAATTAATAAGATTTCTGAATGCGGAATACCGGTTTTTAGGATGTATCAATTCTAAAATAAACCTTTTCACTTTCAACAAGCATATTTTACAGACGAACATGTTAAATTAACATTAAAATTAATATTATCTTGTTAGTCTTTCATGTATAAATTCAATTATGCAGCTGAAAATGTTTAACTGTGAGTTGATAGTATCTTTAAAAACGAAACTCTGGTTCTTGAGAAAACAATATACACTATAAAAACTACTCAGAAATTTCCAAAAATCAGTGGCAGCAAAGGAAACTTTGTTTTGTAAACGTTTCTTTAAATCTCCAAAATATGTTGGTTTCTGAGGTTTCGAAAGATAACGAACACTTTTCGAGATCGTGATAACCTGGAAGAGGTTATTGTATATTTTCGTTCGCGGTTATATTATATTTTCATAAATTAAGAAACTTTTGGCTTTTTTTTACATTTATATGTTTTACAATGTTTCTTTCAATTATGGATATAACAGCAAAGAGAAGAAAGTGTTTCGCCGTATACGGAGTAAAAATAAAAGAAATTTAACTGGTCTGATTTTTCTCCTGGAAATTGTCGTTTTCAACGCAATAAAAGTTATTGTAGTAATTTTCATGTAGTATTAAGAGAATGTAAATTATCACTAACAAGATGATTGTTTAATAATTCACCGAGAATAATATATCGAAACTTAAAATAGTTGAATGTAGTAACGATGTAAACTTGAATGCTTTTATAAGAGAGTGGCGACATAGAGGCAGTAAAATTTCATTGACTGAAAGGAATTTGGACAAAACCTTGACAAACCTGCCATTAACTCTGAGAGCCTACCATTATCGATAAGCTAATGTTGTTTACTTGTCTAACTCGTCAAAGTGCACTTGTACAGAAAATAATAGACGAATTAGTCATATTTTAGACAAAATTTAACAAAAAATATCATCTAATGTGCTGTGTGCGTATGTCCTCACTCTCTGATAAATGTACTTTAATGTAAACAAAGTATAGGTTGTCGATATCTGTAGGCTTCATATTGTTTCTAAAACTGGTGCTATCGAAAATCTTCTCAATCAATGAAATTTTATTACTCTTATATTAATACTGTCTTTTGAAGATATTCTGCAGCACTCTGTTCTTTTACATCAAAACCTATGTATAAAGAAGGTCGTTCGCACTTTATGGAAACGATTTTCAAATTTAATTCCTACACATAAATGACATATTCTTTGCAACAATTTGACTTTGTTGGAAGCCTTGGCTTTTGGGTATAGCTCTGGCTCAAAATTTCTATGATAATAGAATTTTCTTGTTACAGTCATTTCAGTTTTCCACGATACCTCTTGTAAAAACTTTCCAAAAATTTTTCAAGCTTCGCGAATTCATTTAAACTATCCAAATGCAGAAAAAGGCCATTGATGAGGGGGTCAGGTGCGTCAAGGGATGCGACAAGCATTTCTTCAGTTGATACATAATTTATTTCCGTTTGGGATTCTTTCTTTGCTAAATAATCCGTCAGTTGAGTTATCGGCTGGGAGACATTGTTCATATGAAGCTCAATTAATGTCTTTTTCATATAAAGCTGGAATTTCTTCTTCAAAAATAGGTTCAAAAATATATTACTGATAATAAAGTGAAATCATCTTAGCTTTGCTGCATTTTTTACCTTTAATTTAATTTCATAACGAAATCCAACAGCAATCATGAATTCTTTTGGAAATGTTTCTTTTATTTCGCAAATCCATTTCTTTCTTTTTTCTGTTAATTGATGAAAAATGCTTTTCTTTTGATATACTCACTTAAATAAAACCATGTTTCATCCAGTGTTACGATAAATTTTTATTTAGAGTAAAATCGTTGCAAAGAATATGTCATTTATGCGTAGAAATTAAATTTGAAAATCGTTTCCATAAAGTATGAACGACCTTCTGTATTATTTATGCAGAACCAGGTTACCATAGGAGCAAACTTTAACCAGTATTTACGAATAGTAATTTTTGCCTTTTTTATTATAGAAATTCAGCGTTAAAATAAAGCGACGATTATTGTTAAAAAAATACCCAGGATCTGTATTTATTATATTTCTACATAAACAAAAACATGAAAGCATCGAAGAAACATTAATAACATGGATAAATTTCCGTATAATAAAGAAAGACACAAAATAAAAGTTTCTGTTTATTAGGATCGCTACTTCTGATGAACCCAGTATTATAACATCCTCATCTGAAGATATATACTAAGAACGAATTATACGAAGTGTTTCGTAGAATCGGATAAATGTGATGCCGCTGGTTGTTTCCACTCACTTCTACTATGGATCCATTAATCATTCATGTACTAATGTACTTTTTTTCTACCGAAACTGTGGCAGGGGATAAATCCAGCAATTGAGATCTAAAATGACAAATTAATATGCTGCATTTCTTATTTCTTTTGGAGTGCTTTCTATAAGTATTTACTTAAGGATAACATATTTGAGATTTCACAGCAATTGCATACGGACATGGAATGGACATTAATACTATTTTCTGTGAGACTTCACAGTAACGAGCTTACGAAGAGAAAAGTATTCAGTTAATAAATATTAGAAGAAGTAATTCAACACTTATTACATAAAAAAGTAATTTTCTGTATCACATGTTTATAAAAAAAATATTATCTCTAATCTATATTCCATTCGGAATGCTTGTTCCCTGTGGTTTCGAAAATTTTACTCCCAGTAAATATAAATGCCAATAAATTCAATACAGTGTGATTTCGAAACTTGAGCTCATATTCTTAAGATAAATTTTTTAAATAATCGAGTTAAGAAAAAAATAGTTCTTAAAAGTATGTTTTTCTTTATATTTTCTCTATACTTACTAATAAAGGTACAAAGGTCCTCTTCATTTTAAAAACAAAGACAACCTTTAAATTGAAATTATAGAAATTTGAAAACTATGCTTCTAACCGAAAGTACAGAGTGGCCAAGATAAAAGAGGCTCGGTATACAGAAGTATAAATACTTGCTAATTTTTATTTAAAAGTAGTAAATACGGAATATAATGAATAACAATATACTAAACACTCAATACTTTACAGGAGGTGTTGTTATTCATAATATTCAGTTTTTACTACTTTTAAATAAAAATTAGTAAGTATTTGTACTTTTGTATACCGGGCTTCTTTTATCTTGGCCACTCTGTATTAGTTACTTTCCATTGTATGGGATTAAAACATTAACTTCTCTAGGCTCATAATTGTGCCTTTATGTATCTTTTCTTCTCATTTAGGTTTTATTGTAGCAGTAATTTTTATCTTTAAAAAATGCGAACCCTTTCATTCTCCAGGTTTGGAAACTTTTTTATTTTTCTCTCTTAATTTGGTTCAATTTTTCAATGTAAAACTTAATTTATCTTTATTAATTTCTTTTTTTTTTGTGTGTGTATTTTTCTATTTTATTTTTCTATTTTTCCTTTTGAGTTTTTATTTCTTTAATTTTTAACCTTCACTCCTCCTCCTTTTCGACATGATTTCTCTTCTTCCTAATCACGTTCTTTCAATTTACCTTCTACTGTAACGATCTGATTCAATAATCTAGCACCTTTACTACCGGTGTTTTATTTTAATTCATGGTGAATTTGTAATATTGGATGATTTTTCCCTGCAAATTCTTGACACCTGGTTTAATCTTTCAGAAACAATCGCCGTTTTATTATGTGTTTTATTGCTGTCTAATGTATTTCTACAGATATACTTATTTTTCTTTTTCTTCTGTGATTCAAAAACTGACTGTAATACTTTCATCCATGTCACTGTAACGAATAGTTTTTTTGAAAGTATATGTTGTAATGATGATGCTTGAGCATTTGGAAGTTTTATCTATATTTCGATGAAAAGGTTACACATTTATACATTCCGGTTTTAGGGTAGAAGAATAATCTTTTAAATCTAGGATGAATGTTCTTTTCTCACCTTTCTCTTCACCTGCCAGACAATATATTGCCGTAAAGAACTATGTGGCTATTTTCTTGATTTCTCTATCACTATTTATATTTTCTTGTGCATTTCACTTACAGATGAATCCATGTGTGCGCGAGTGTATGTAAGAAAGAGATTCACAGAGTGCGAATGCATAGATACATACATTAATGAAAACATGCATGTAATGTTAAATTAAAAAATTATTTCGTTTCGCCTTTAGTTTCTTTTCAGATTTTTTCCATGAGCATGAGTATTAACATGTAATTTGCTTCATTACTTATAAAAACATTTTTAAAAATATTACAATGAATCGAAAATAATTTCAGATGTATATAAATTAGCGAAACTATAATTAAATAACATTAGGTATGATCTTTTATGACTGTACAAAGAGCTCATTAATTACTATTCTACTGGAATTAATGGTGCAAGAAAGAGAGTATGCAACATTACATTGTTAAAGAATGTTTTTATTTAATGCTATCATTAGTCAGACAAAGGAAACTATCGCAGTGCATTTCGGAGATCTATTTTAATTAAAAAAGAATGATTTATTAAATGATTTTAATGAAAAAGTTTATAACTGCCTGATTAAAATGGAATAAAAGACGTCTAGTATTAATAAAATTAGAGCATTGAATTTTTCATCGAATTTTTTTAAATGTTTCTTACTTCGAGGCATTATAAATAATATGTTAAGGATTTTTCAACTCGATTAATTTTGAAGAGCAGATTTGTAAATATGATTTGTAAATAATTGAGAATTTAAAATATGATTATTTTGAAAAATATTTACCGAAGAAAGAAGTTGAATTGGTGGAAGAAAATGTAACAAAGAAGAATTATTATAAGCTAAAAATTTATTTTTAAAAGCTGGGGAGGGGGGGGGGGGAGGAGGCGGTAATATTAAACTTTCTACATCAAAGAAGTACCAATATCATTCGTGTAAAAATTAAACAAGAAATGCTAAGATTAAAAAAAAATTCAAACCGAGAGCTGATGTTTTTTAAATTGCATAATAAAACACATCGTGTAAATTTCATCGTGAAAATTGTATAGGCATTGTTTTATGCATCGTGTAAATTGCATAATCACGATATCTCACAATGACGATGAAAAAGAATACGGATTGAAAGGTATAAAATTTCTCATGGACAGTTAAAGAAAACACTAATCGTGCTCATGGATGCCACAATATTAAGAAATCTCGAGGAATATTGCACTTTTGAAATGTCTTCATTAGAATTCATGCCTTCATAAGGTTATTTGAACGAATCAAAGTCGGAAGAATACAATGGCATTTTAATTTTCTTACTTTCGTTGGCACTATGGTCACATTTGCCCCCAAGAACTGACTATGAAGTATCAATTCATATTAGGAGTTAAATGCTATTACAGAAGCATAATTTAAAGCAAAAATAAAATATTTTGTATAAATTTATACGTAAAAGAAAAGTGATAATTCATACTTAAATAATTAATTTTTTAATTTCATATTTAAAAATTTTCTGTCTCGTTTACCACCTTTCATACACAACAATTGAGTAATTTAGGTGATATCATTATAGAAATGTCATTGAAAATTAAAAATAAATAAATAATAATATCTCACAAATCAATTTAAATTAAAAAACTTCAAGAATTATTATGGAATCCTTGAATCCTTACGAATAATTGCCGTTTGGTTCAATCGGAAAATCAAGCTATTCTCGGAGAAGTAGATTTGAAGTACAATATGCTATTCACATTTTAATATAAAAAATAGCTGCAACTTTTTTGTAGTTTTGCCGGATAAAAACTTTTCGTTATGATGTTTGGTCATTCGACTAAATGCATTCCCTGAGCCCTTACTAAAGAGTAGAACATAGAGTACATTAAAGTGTATATTTAAAATATTTCTGTTCTTAAAAAGGGATTTATTACATTTTATACGCTTTCCTTGATGCTTCCATAGAAAATATTTGTATGTATGCTATATATAGAAATATACTCAATAAGAAATTATAATAATGCATACCTCATATATCGAATAGTTAGCTTTTGCGGAATATATGAGATAAAGGATTACTCCAAGTTCATTATTTATTTGGAAACCTGTTACAACATTATCAGAATAGAATTTCATCCCATTTATTGTAGGAGCAAATTACATCCTAAGAGGATAATTTGTAACTAGATATCAAGTTAGAAATGAATTCCACTAATTCCATCAGTTTAATATTGGTGACGAAAACGTTTGCATTACAAAATAGTATTTCAATGCATCAACAGGTTTATTTAGAATCATTGAGAAATATAAATGGATAAATATATTTTTATTAAGATGAATTGTTTTTCTGATGTTTGTAATATTTTATATTTTCTGTTGAAATTGCTTGCGAACAATAAATAAATACCGTATAACGCGTGACTCAAACATATTTCGAATCAGAAAATATTTTCAATATATAAATTGAAATAATTACGGCGCTGCAGTAGGTTACATTTTATTAAATAATATTTCTGGGTCTAAATATGTTTGAGCCGCGCGTTATACACCGGAATATACGGTAATTAAAAATAAATTTGAAAAACAAAAAGTTGAAAACACAAACAAAGGAATTGCTCTTTAATTCGAGGATAAGAGTAATCAAAGTTAATATGTTTTATACAAGCAAAAATACAATCATGTATGAATGTATTTACATATCATGCGGGTACACATGTCATTCAAACATTATTTGCCTCAAGTTATAAACCAAAGAAAGTAAAACACAGAACACAAAATACGATATAAATATATGTATTGGATAAAATATTCTACAAAATATTCTATAAATGCAATTCTACAAATGTTACATTATTTGAACTATAAAAGGTACTTGCCGTAGTAAATTTCAATAACATATACGAATTACGTACCAAATAGAAGTATATTTAAATTTAGAGCGCGGAAAGATAGGCGGACAGAAAGACAGTCAAATCGTAGGCATAAACACTTTTCAACGATGTTGGAAAGTGTTTTAAATGAAGAAAAAATGTGCTTCAGGGATTACAATTCGTTATGATTACCGGAAATTTAAAAGTAATGTTTTTTACCACTTTTCAACACAGTATCTAGTATTTATAGTTCGTTTACAGGACCACTCAAAAGAATTCCCTTGCATTATGGTCTATGGGAAAAAATTCTTTGCAGTGTATTTTAATGATCTTAAACTATTTCAAATCAATGAAATTGGTACACATTTATGCACGCTCTGTGTAAAACATGCGCTCTGTAAATTATGGAGCGCAAAGCATTTATCATTCGTTTACAGCAGGGTGACACAAAAGAATTCCGTTACATAGTGGTCTATCGGGAAAAACCGTTTGCAGTAAATTTTAATGGCGTTACATTATTTCAAACATTATTAAAATGATAAACATTACTAAGGAGAACTACGAGATGCTTACTGTAAACTTATGGTGTGCTAACCATTTATTGTTCATTTACAAGGGCAGACGAAAGAATTCTGTCACATCGATCTCTGATAGATATAATTTTTGGAAGTACGTTTTTACTTCTGACATGCGCTCTTCAGATTAACTACATTTCAGTTTGTTACATAATATGTATATACATTCTACAGTTCATATACAGGTCTGTGCAAAATAATTTTTTACTGTTCATGGTCGTGAATTGCTTACAAGTAGTTTTTAATTTTGTTATGTATTTTTCAGCTGAATTATATTTAGTGTACTAAGAAATGTTTATAGAATATAAATTCATATACGGGTCTACGCAACGATGTGGATACTTTGCTGTGTATGGAGTATGTCAATAGTTTATATCATTTATTACTGGGAGTGTGTTTTTAGTTGTGTTATGCGTTTTCTACCTGAATTAAAGTTTAGCTTAATATGTAGTGTGCATAAAAATCTGTAGATAATATACAGGGCTGTACAAAAGTAATCGAGGGTATTTCCGTCTATTGGCGGAAATGAGTGAAGATGAATTTCCAACTGTATTATAAGTTTTTTATATGCAAGGTTGCACAAAATAATTGAACAACCTTTCCGGCTATGGAAGGTAATTCGGAAATTGGGTTTTTAGTATTCAGTATTCCGGAAATGCTGGAAGTGTTTTATAATCTACGCTTGGTGCATGCCATTCTTTCTAGTTATCATGTCAGGTAGAACTTCGCCACAGATACTTTTATTGTCGGAATGTTTTAATCGCGATAGTTGCGTTCTCCTTATTTTTGAAGGAATACTTCACTAACAGAGTTTGTCTTTTAAAAGTCGTCATTGTGCACCAATGAAGTCCAAACTTTTACTTGTAAGGGAAATTACGTTTAATTCGTTCAAATGCCTTGTTAACTGTTTAATTTTCTTTAAAACAAACATCAAGCGCATCATCTGCATTCTAATTGCATATAATTATGACATATGTATCGGTTTATAGAGCCTTCCAAGTTAGAGAATTCTAAATATAAGAACATCGGAGTGGAATGAAAGTATCATGAATTAGTAATGTAAAACCATTTAAATAAAGTTATAATAATGGAAAATCTTTTAACAAAATCTTTATGACCGACACTTAATTACAAAGTAAGCAATAAAAATAAGTAATAGAAGCTTCAAACATAAAGTAAATTAATTATAATTATGTTATAACCCCTGTCTGTGCAGAAAAAAACTCTTATACTGCTTTTAAAGATTTATTCATTTCGCATTAAAGTTTAACACCATTTTCACAGCCTGAAATTTAAGGAACTTTTGAGATTTTTTAAAAAAGCAATGCGAAGTGTTTTTAAAAATGAAATTACACTAAATTATTGTACAAAAATAAAATTTTAAAAATGTACTTAGCTTAATTGATATTTTAAATAATGGCGGTTTGACAGCTGATGGGCTGTAGCGATAAAAAAAATGGCTCGTAGTGCATACGATAACTCATCGTAGACTTAACATAGAACAGTGAGATAAAACAAAAATGTTGTTTAGTATGAAAGCTATTGAAATATGTAGCCAAATTAAAAAAAAATATATATGCATTTGTAGTGAAATGACATCGATTCAAAGTAAAATTTCAAAAATTTTGTTGCCTAAAGTTATATGGAAAAGCGAGATATGAATGTTTCGAAAAAATCGCTGGTATTTAACTAGAAAAATATGTGGCGGCTACTTTTGAAAAATATAAAGTTGATTGGTGAAAAACTGCTATAGCTAGAAGGTACATCGATTTTGAAAATGTTGTTCTGAAAAAAAAATCGAGCGTAAAATTTTAGTTACTGTTTACTTGCTGTAGCGTGCTGAAATTCTATAGCTCCAAAATTATCCTTTCACTTTCGATACCGATTTCTAACTGATAAATATTATTTTCTTGTGTATAAAGAGCACTGCAAGTGAAAACAAAACATGAAATTTTGAACCGGTCAGATTGATGTTATCCTTTGAGAGTGAAATAGAATGCTTCAGAAAGTTTCTTAATTCATAAAAAAAACCTAATGAATATGACGTAGAATATCTTCTTTAATAGAATAAAAAAATAATGATTCTATGGTTAGGGAAATTGTAATTCTAGAAGAACGATAATCGATTAACTTTTACTGAAAAGGTACGCCATACTTGAAAAAAAAAAAAAAAAAAAAAAAAAAACCTTGAATAACATCTACATTCCTCTCTCTATTTGAATAATGTTCCTTAGCAGATTAAAATATTCTAAATATCAAAAGTGTAGGCGGCCGTAATATTTAAAATCAACAAGCTGTCTTTCATTGTTAAATTTAAGAGACCGTTATAAAAGTAAAAGGGTGTGGCGCTCTTGATCCTGTGCTGTGAATTGATAATGAATCGTGAGTCGTAACTTTCAAATGTTTGAGCGAAATGAAAAATCATAATAGTTTCGAATAAAAAGTGTCAAAAACTTATTTATTCCGCATTAATGCTAAAGTAGAATGTTTAAAAAGTTTTCTTAGTTCATTAAAAACTTTTAAATATAGCTTATCGTGCTTTTTAGAAGGGAGCGACAACAGTTTCGAAATAACGTTTTTTAAATCAAGAATTATTGACGTGATTTTAATACATTTTTTAATAATTTTGTTAGCAGATGAACTATAAATTGATCGATCGCTAAGGGATAAAAATAAAAATACAATAGTTATACAATTTTGCAAACAAAGGAAATCAAGAAGTTATTTTAATTATCACAACTATTGCTAGTTCTGTTTTATTTATTTGATGAGTCACCAATTTAAAGTTTAACTACAGCGAAATCTGTTAAAAGAAATCTTGAAATTAATTCAGTAGCTCTCGAGAGAGAGATACACCGAGAGAAAAGTGTCGAGAGAGAGATACACTTAGAGAAAAGCGAGACATTGATGTCACCTTTTTAACGCTCTTCAAAATGCATTCGGTTTGTCTGTCCGTCTGTACGTGCCCTAACTTTGATAAATATACTCAGATTTCCATAATATACGTTATTGAAGTTTACCATGGCAAGTTTGGTATTGAAAATGAAGTGTGTAGCATTTTGAGTTTGTTTACAGGGGTACTCAAACGATGCTGTTACATTATGGTCTATATAGAAAATTCTTTGGAAGGCATTCTAATGATGTCACTTTATTTCAAACACATTGAAAGTTATATACAACACTGAAGTGCACTACAAGATGCTTACGATAGACTCTTACAGTTCTTTACAGGAGCACTAAAAAAATTCCACTATATTAT
Organism: Maratus michaelseni; assembly: GCA_963931845.1. Lineage (NCBI taxonomy): Eukaryota > Metazoa > Arthropoda > Arachnida > Araneae > Salticidae > Maratus > Maratus michaelseni. The sequence continues at coordinate 188,837,437 of OZ007590.1, forward strand.
CGTCTATAGGGAAAAATCGTTTGTAGTGTATTTTATTCATGTTAAACTATATTACAAACATAATAAATTTGATATGAATTTTTGAGGTGCACAAAAACACACTTTCTGTTGAATATGGATTGTAAAACCTTTATCATTCATTTACCGAACACACAAAAGAATGCTGTTGCATAATGGTCTATAGGTAAAAAACTGTTTGCAGCGTATTGCATTATTTCAAATATAATGAAATTTATATACATTACTGAGGTTTATACTACCAGATACTTGCTCTAGAATATTTTGTGCATAGAATTTATCGTTCATTTATAGGGACACACAAAAGATTTCGGATGCAGTACTGTATCCGAAATATTGTCTATCAGCGATAATTGCTAGAAGTGCGTTTTCAGTTATGATATGTGTTTTTAAGTTTAACTAAATTTTTGCATTCCAACTGGTATGTATAAAAAATGTAGATCATGTACATGGATACACAAAATAATTCGTAAGCATTACTGTTCATTAGCTTAATTGAGAGTGGTTTTTTAAAGGTGGTTTTTAATTGTGGTGCACTTTCAAGCTTAATTATATTTAGTATACTAATAGATGTTTTTAAAATATAAATATAATCATATACAGGACCACGCAAGGAAATGAATACATGGCTGATTATGGAAGATCATTTCTGGAAGTGTGTTTTCAGTAATTTTAAGCGTATTTTGTCTGAATTAAATTTTAGCGTTATATGTGGTGTGTATAAAAATAATTAGGTAATATACAAGGGTGTCCAAAAGAATTCAAGTATGTTTCCGTCTATTGGTAGAAAGTGTTGAAGGTGAATTTTCAACTGTGTTATGCGTTTTCTTGCTATTCTAAATTTTAGCATACTATGTAGTATACATACAAATCTTTAGATAATTTTAGACCTTCAGGCTGTACAAAAGAAATAAGTACTTTTAAAAGTACTTTTACGCGTACATACGCATAAAAGTACTTTTTCGGCTATGAACGTTAATTGCTGAAATCTTATTTTCAAATGTGTTATGCGTTTTCTAAAATTTTTACTTAGGTATCTTATTTACCTTATTAAACAGAGAAGTTTTGTTAATTTTGGAGGTGTTGGAATGTGTTTCATAATCTATTCGTGACACACAATTTTTCTTTATTGTTTACATATGATTTTTTTGTTTGCAAAATCACATGACTGTTGAATTTTTCACACTTTTGTTTCTTTGCGAACGATCAATTTATAGTTTGGGTACTACTACAGCTATTAAAAAAGTACTGAGACCGAGTATGAAATAATTCTGGGGAAAAAAGTGCATGAATGTCAATTTCCTTACATATGATCTCACATGTGTTAATGAAATGTAAAAATAACTTGCGTCTGGTTACAGCTTTTGAAATCCTACAATAACGATAATCGATTATTTCCTAATCAGTAGGAGTGTCACACTTGAAAGCCGCTTAAATAACATCTACACTCCTCCCTCTATTTTAACAATGATTCTAGGCACATCAAAAAATCACAAAGATCAAAAGTGTAGGCGGCCAAAATATTTAAAATCAACAGGCTGTCTTTCACGGTTAAACTTAAGTGATGGCTATAAATGTAAATGGGTGTGGTGCACTTGACCCTGGGTTATGAATTGACATTGAATCGTGAGTAGTAGCTTTCAACTGTTTTAGCAGTGCACTAAAATAAAATAACATTTTCCAAGAAAAAGTGTTTTCTTTGTTTCTGGCAAAAAGTTTAACGCTCAATTATAATGAGTAGAAAAACCATAATAGTACAAAGAGAAAGATTTTTTTTTTGTTTGTTTCCGGCTAAAATTTTCAATGCACAAAACACGCAGTTATAATGAGTAAAAATAACAAAAATACTTTTTAATGGATAGAATGTGTACAAAGTTTGTGAATATTTAGCTTATCATATTTTCAGTTACTGAGCTAATTTGCTGAAAATAAATTTCATTACTTCATTTGTGTATAGAGAATGAATTGTAAAATAACTCTTAGCATCAAATAAAAATGACTACGGTCAATTTGTATTCAGCACTATTTTAAAATATATAAATCCCTAATGCACTATATAGCCAAAAATCAGCGGGCACTTTCGATTTTAGACGTTTTGTCAAATATCTGGAGAACTATTTGGCGAATTCTTCCGGAGCTTCAGGAATATAACGAACATGCTTGAGCCCATATTTTTCACCAAACGTTTGATCACGAGAAAAAAACAATGGAAAAAATGGATAAAAAATAATACTATTTATGATCACCATGTAAAACAAAATATTTGAATTGATTTGTAGATCAAGCACATGACTATGTGGTTCGGTACAACACTTTTGTTCATTTGTGTAAAAATAGTAGGTATATTCATTGAGATATAAAGGTTTCTTTAAAAAATTCAAGAAATCTCCGCATGTTTTTTGTTTATAGAATACAATGTTTTCCCCCAAATTTAACTACACTTTGGAAAAATACAGAAGAAATGGCCTACAGAAATTAGAATATAAAAATATTAAATATTTGATAAAATAGAAGCATTTGTATGAAATAACTTTTGACCGTGCATGCACCAAAGATATATTTTTTCATAATTTAGTAGTTAACTATATAGGGTAACTCATATAAAAATACTTGTTAAATATTCTGAAAATTCAAAAAGATATTGGCGATATATTGAGCGGAATTTCAACTTCTCTCTAAAAGTAGCTGGATGATAAGCAACTTTTCACTAATCCTCATTTTGTATTTGTTATTTTTATATTTTCATTTTTTATTTATATTTTGGTTCTGCTTGGAAGATTCATCAGAACGAGTCCATTCAAACAACAACAACAACAAAAAATATCAATATCGAAGCATCCGTCCAAATACGTGGAAATACGTTAAATACTTCTTTGTTGGAAGTCAGTTAATACAAATTGAGAATTTGTGGAAAATACCTTTTTATCCAGATACTTTTATAAAGCAACTGAAATTAACCACACTATATCGCAGGTATCTTTCTGAATATTCACGATATGCCACTGGTTTTTTGATATGAGTTGCTCTGTTTAGTTGGCTAAAGAATTATTAAAAAAAATATTTTTTTATCGATCGTGCGTATGCAGTTAAAATTAATTTAATAAGAATACTCATATATAATCAAATATTTAATATATTTATATTCTAGTTGTAGTATGTTACTTTTACTGTACTTTGTCAAGCTTTCTGAATGTGGCGTTACATTTGGTTGAAAACCCTGCATGCTATAATGAAAAAAAAAAGCCGCAAAAATGTCTTGAATTTTATAAAGAAACATTTATATATCCTTGAATATGTGTGCTATTTTTACACAAATGTTGAATAGGATATGCGAAGTCGTGTGCTACAGCTGCAGATCATTTCGAACATTCTATTTTACAGGGTGATCATAAATATTATACTTTTATTCAATTTGTTGTTAATCCTCTATTTGCCCTCATAACCAAACCGTTGCTGAATAATATGGGGAGAAACATGTTCATTTCATCCCTGAAGTTCTAGAAGAATTCGTCAAGTATTCCTTTAGATATTCGATAAAATCGAAAGTGTCCGGTGACATTTGGCCATATAGTGTAGTTAAGTTACTAATTTTGAAAATATGCGTTAAGTATGTACATGGGGATTTCTAGACGTATTAAACTATTGATTGTAAAAAAATATTATTTAAACGATAGTTCTAGAAAATTACCTGTTAACACTACCAGAAGATACCCTACCTCATTATAACGCTTTTAAGAAATCTTTTCTTCTTTATATAAAGGAAATGAGTAAATGTAATTTAATTTTAATACGATTAAACTTATTTTGTTTTCTTACCATGGTTTAACATTGTAACTAAAGTATGAGTAGGAATATTCACATTGCTTGATAAAATAATTAAGATAGCAAATGAAAAATATGAGTTAATCCAGTTGCGTACACGCCTTACAATTTCAAAGGCGTCTAGCACCACTTTTTTAGATAAGAGAGTTTGTATTTAATTTTAAAATCGCAAAATTCGCAATCTTACTGTGTAATCACGGATTTTGTAATAATTTTCGGTGATTAAAAAATGAGAAAAACTCTATTAAAAAATTGTGGTAAAAATATCTTATTCTACGCGCACTGTTCAATAATTTAATTTAATATTGGAAAGATATTCAATAAATTCGATCGATTCATCATATTATAAATTTAATTTCCAGAAACTGAATTAAAAATATGCATGGGCTTACATTAAGAGTAAATATATATCATGAAATACTTCCACCAGTATTGAGGATAGCTTTCTTTGGCTTTATGGAGCTTTCTTTATATTTCACAAATTACATGAATAATTGCCATAAGCAGCTTTGAATGAGATAACCATTTAGTAAAACAGAAGCAGATTCATTTAAATAGTCAAAAGTGTAGTGCTTTTTTAATTTTTTGTAATTCTGATTGATTTATTGGAAATAAGACTTTTAGTTAGTTTGATTTTTTTAATTAAGCAAATTTCCACACTGTACTCGGAGACCGCTGACCAGGCCCCTACCTACCGGGATTCGATCCAGTTTGACGGGTTTGAGTGCCTGGAGAGTAGGGCGAAATTCGCCTGATCGGCTCATGGGGCGATCCACAATGACAAGTACCTAGGTCGGCTGACCAATAAAGTCCGGATTTTACTGGGTTGATCACTCCTAGGTTTTAGTATTCTGAGATCTGTTGCCGCAGGCCACATACTCGTCATGATAGTTGGAATGGGGCTGGACAATTTAGTGCCGAAACTTTGGTACTCGACTTAGCTTGAAAAAGGGGGGAGAATTTTGAGGGAACTCCACACTGTACCCATACTTTTTTATTTCAACATTTTATCCCAGTTTCGTGTAACTTGCTACACAAAAATATTTGAATTTAAGTAAATACAGTTTTGAAATATATAAGTAAATTTTTTACTGTATTTTATAGTGTTAATCTCCTAATAAATTATAAGTAAAAAAAATGTTTTAAAGACAAGCTTTTATTAAATTGTACTAACAACGAAAAATATTGAAGGGCAATTGATTAAAATATATACCATTTTTAAAAGAAATAAATTATATTCCGAAGGATTTTTTTATGAGTTTGTTAAAAAAAAATTAACATACAGTTTTAAATCCAGCTTTCTGGCAAGCGAAAAAAAATCGATCAACGTTTTTGTGAGTATGATAAAGATCATATACATATTTTCATTATTATTCTAAATTTATAGCTCTCTAATGTCTCCTAAAGATTAATTTATTTTTATTTAAACCCTTGCTATTTTAAAGATTAAAAGTAATTTCATTTCATCAAATATATTAGAGTTTCTTTTCCTTCATTTTATGTCTGGCCTTTATTTAACCTGAAAAACATATCTTCCTTTCCTGTATATAAATGCAGCTGCAATTATTCAATAAGTACGTTAGATATTTTTCATTTATCCTTTCAACTTTATTCTCTGTCTGGAAAATTTAATGATAAATATCCAATCTTCGAATGTCTTTACAATAAAAAGAAATATGCCCACAAGACAAGATGTGGTTTTATTACTGGTATTACCAGGGCTACACTAGATACCGGGCTTGCTCATTCATTATCATGACGTCACAAATGGTGGCTGGCCGCTACCAGCGATTGGTAGAAAGCGAAACGACAAAATGAAAGACATACAGCGATTGGCACTAAACGACAGGCTCGTCGCTTTGTACCAATCGCTGGTCACGGCCAGCCACCTTTTGTGACGTCATCATAATGAATGAGCAAACCCGGTATCTAGTGTAGCCTTGGTATTACTCTTTGTCACTGATTTGTCTGTCGGGAGGAGAGCCTTTGGTGTTACTGCATCTAACGCAACGTAGAGTTGAATTCCCACTATCTTCAAATCCTTCCGATCGAGCAAATCTATGAAATATCGGTACCTGCTACGGCCAACTCTATTTCACAGTGAATATCGAACTTACATCCATTCACAACCTGCGCGGAACTGAAAGATGGTGAATCTACTAAACATGCTACGGTTCAGTTGAAGAACATCAGTTTATTTCTGAAGCAATCAATGACATTTAATTGATCACATAAATGAAGACATTTACGTTCTCTTACTGGACAAATAATTTTGCTCTTTGAGGTGTGGCGGGGGCAAATTTCACATACTGTTTTAGAGTCTTTCACAAATTGTTTTATTGTATTGTCATCGGAAATACGCCAAACTGCCGAAAATTAGGTCAATAGAATCACAGGAGGTATGTTAAAATCAGACTGCAAGATTTGAACCGAAGGGACAGACAAAGCAAGTTAAATTAAAGCTTGTAAAAATATAGAATCTGAACCTTCTTTTATTATACACGTACAATTATATCATAAACGAGTAAATGCATAGTTGCAAAATTTTACACTTTATAATACCACTAAATTTAAACAATAAATTTTTCCTTATGTAATCGTAGTCTTTGGCAATTAAATAAAACAAAAACTTCCGTTAAATTTTAGTGTTTCAAAAAAGCGTAAAAGTTGTCAACTATGGTAAATGACATGCTCAAATGTAAGTTACCATACGTATTTAAAAAATTATCTTCTCGATAAATATAAATACAATCCCTTATTACTAGATTTTATATAGCATCGATTTCAAGAAATTTTTTTTAATAAATGTGTACGTAATAAATGTAAAAAACAAAGGCCTCATTCTCGCCAAAACATTGACTTTTTTAAAAAGAGTTTGTAAAAAATACTAAATTAGCTGTTCGAATTCGGAATAAAGTGTATTAAAGGAGTATACAATTTACTATATTGGGTTAAAGTATTGAATTGGGATAACTTTTACGATTGGCTCAAAATTGATGGAAAACTTGAAAAATTCGATCAAAGAAAAAACCGCGGATTTTACTTCAATATATAATAACAAAATATAAAATCAAAAAATTTCTTCGAAGTACATAACTTCAGAAATCCAGGTACCTCCCTGCCAAATCCTGTTCGCATCGATCACTTCGAAAAATTACACACAAACAAATAAACATACATTATAACGCAATTGTTCTATCCCAGTACGTTTGATAAACAATTAAATTAATTGAAATACACATATATTCATATAGAAAAGCATAAACAATTGAAAAACATAATGTTTGTATAACTATAATGAGCATTTTTTTTCTACTGAAGAACTTCATTTAAGTCAAAGTTTTTAACTAAGCCAATTTGCAGTGTATTTCAGTTTCCCTATTTGAATGTTTTCTTAGCTTTATATACATTAAAAATTTTGTACTTTACAAAATAAGATTAAAACATTATGCATGTAAAGACATTTCTATCTTCTATTTATCTAATAAAGGTAATTTATTTAATATGATACATGTTTCCTCTAACATTAAAAATTGTCTTTAAGAATAGCTTGAATAAATATTTTAGTTTCTATCAGACAGTAATTAACTATTTTGAAATTAATTAACAAATATCATCAATGCGCATTTCTTAATAAATTACTTGTAAATATATAGATTGGAAATTACTATGCATTTAATTACATTCCACTAACATTAACGTATTTTCTATAATTTTAATGTACAAAGAAAAATTATTATAGTGTTGTAATATCTAATCAAGAAACTTTTTTCTGAAAAGTTCCTAAAAATTTATTATTTTAAAGTAATTTCTTCAAAAACAAAAACAAAAAATTTTGCATTGTGTATATTTTACGTAGTAATTTTGAACTCTACGAATAATAATATATGTAAAAGTTTGTTGTATCCTAAGTTTTATTTACCAAACACTAAACATATGAAGTAATAATACATAAGTACATATTAGAAAATGTCAAAGGTTGGAAAAATATCACGTATTGTCGAAAAATATCATGTATATCCTTCAGATATTTTTCTTATTAACTATTTAAGAACTATAACGAATGACAATAGAATAGTTGCATCAACTTTTGGAATTTCATTGCGGCAGTCCATTGACGTGTTAAAAAAAAAAAACCAAGAAAACTTCTAGAACTCGCCAGCTGGATCCTATTCGCCAACTTTTCTTGGTTCTGTTTATTTCGCATGACCAGTGGCATTCACTGAAGTTTGTATAAGAACTAAAATCTGGTAGAGAAGTGAACTCAAGCTTACGAAGCTCAAGAAATGACCTAACGCTTTTACAGATTTATGTCTGTATATTTTAATAAAGTACGAATATATACCAGTTATTAATGCGTACTTTATAATTTTAACCAATGTTAACAGATTAATTATTAAATGCGTGGTATAAGAGCTTCATTCGGTAGTAGCTTCTGAAAGTAAGATGGATCGTCGTAAGCCTAACTTGAATATTCTTTCTTAGTATTAGGGTTATTTATTTGTAAAATAATACAAATATAAATAGTATTGTTTTTATTGTTTAAGAAAATCATAAACTCTTTAAAAATACATTTTCAAGACATGTATTTGTTTACTACTAAAAGAAATTTGTTTGTCTGCGCGAGCGTCCGTGTACTTGCGATTGCGATGGCTATCAAAATCTACCGCATGTAGAGGTTTGAAAATTTAGATGAGGATAGAAGGTAAGTCTTAATGCACCTAAGGCTCAGATTTTTCCTTTTTTCTTAATTAAAAACCTAAAAGATATTAATAAAGCACCCCTAATGCACATCGCAAAATGGCATGGAAAGTTACAGCGGTACGTCCGGAAAACTCGTTTCGCAGATTTCAAAGAAGGAAAAAAACGATAGGCGTAATTTGTCCTCCCCCCTCCCCCGTCTTTCACGGCCCGCATTGGCTTGACACGCCGAAATACAAATAAATGACAAATATCCACCATATTAAAGTATTTTATCTTTCTAACGGTGCAATTCGTTTAAGCAAATATGTATATTAACCCTTTCAAAAATTATTTTAGTCGTTTTTCCTCTTTCTTATCTCCTTCATCTTATCCCTCCCTCATAGACTCAACTTTTTAAAATATGATAAAACTAAAATTACCACATCATATTTACGTACATGTGTCTCTCTAATGGTGCAATTCGTTTTAAAAAATATGAATATTAACATTAAAAAAAACTACGTTTAACTACATTAAAAAGAACTACGTTTTAGGGGTTTTCACTATTCTTTGCAATTTTTAAAAATCTGCATCGGCTCTGGAAAGGGAAATACGTAAAGAAGAAAAATACCAGATCCTCATCTACGTTATTTTTCTTTCGAATGGTGCAATCTATTAAAAAATATTAATTTAAAACACTTAAAAAAATCTTTTCTGAAAGTAAGTCACTTTTGCGACATTCGTTTTTTCTGCATATTTTAAATACCAGCAATCATTTTTCAGTTTGAAATATGAAAAATAAAAAATACCCACTTCTTAAACGATAAGTTTTCTTTGGAATGATGGTACCTATTTAAAAATATATTAATATTAACACTTTAAAAACATTTTTTTCTGAAAGTCACTTTTGCGATTTTAATTTGTTTTTATCTATTGTCATAGCATTAACATTACGCTCAATTTCATTAAAAAAGTAAATTTAATTTTATACAATCCATCTGAAATTGCATAATTGATAATCTTTTAGCTAATGATCGAGTATAAATTTGGTTTAGAAATTATGAGATTTAAGGGAAATGTAATCAGTTTGGAAATAAAACTAGTCCAATGTGCCAATCCCAAATCTTTAGTCCATCTGAATCATGTTATTACTTCAAAATTCGCTGTCACATAGATACATATTTTTCGTCATTCTGTGATAAGTCAGCTGCTTGCGAATCATTGTGTTACCTGGATGCGATCAATCGATGTATACTAAACTACGAAAAAAACCCTTCTGGCTTGTACCGGCAGGAAAAGATAGCCTCCATATTCCTTGATTTTTAGATTTTAGCTAATTTTTCTGGAAAACACTAAGCTAAAATGCGTGGAACCCGATTAAAGAAGATTCATTTCCAGTTCTTGTCAATATTGAGTTTGAATGAGAATTAATACTAATGAGAATTAATACGCCAAATTAGTCCATTATAGCCAAGTTGGATTCATTTATGGCAACCAATTATTATCGCCAAATTTGGGAATATTTTGTCAAGTGTCGCCAAACTTAGCGAGAATTTGACGTTAGCGAATATAAATATACAAGCCGCCACTGGCGACCAGTTTGGTCGCCCTTAAATGTATATTAAGCATTATAACAAATTATTTTTATTCATAATTTATTTTTATCCTTAATTCTTCGCCAAACCGGAAAAATCTAATAGACAAATCAAAAACTTTTGCGATCGTGGTAGCATTTCGCATATTTTTTGTTGTTATGTATTTCATCTGTCTTGACAAAAACCGCTTAACCCACTTTATAATAAATTAATCATTGTGTGTATTTTATAAAAAAAATTGTGTGTTTTTTATCATAAAATAAACTATTTCATAATAAAATAAAATAACATGCTCTTTTAGTAATCTCTAATAGGTACATGAAAATGGGATTTTCTCGCCAAAATGGCACAAAACAAAAATCGCGCCAACCCCGGTGCGTCCGTGACAGCTTTTCCAATTTAAAATATATGACGTTCACATTTTTCTTTAAAATAGAAAATAGATAAATAAGAAAAAATATCATAAATCAAAACATTTGATTTCAAAATTAAAGTGTCGTTTCTAATTTGCACACGCGAAAAATAAAAGCTGACAATTCGTTTCGAAATTTTCTATTAAATATTATTACATGAGTTCAACTTACGTCAAGAAAAGATCCGGATGGAAGTTGAGTTGTATAGAACAGAATTCTGGTAAACATTGACTGTCTCACTGGTGCGGATTATTTATTTTACACCAGGCAGCGGTCCAAAAATTCTTGGTTTAATATTTTAAACGTTCACGACGAATGAATCTTTTTTTTTTTGTTTACTTTCATGGATAGAGAATTTGAACTGCGAACCTAATTTAAACTGAATTTATTGCAGAATGTATACATAATTGAACGTAAATCATCTCTCAAAAATTAATTTTTTTGAACGATCTTTCTAAAAATGTAACTTTTATGCAGTTTTATTCGAAAAAATAATTATGAATAAAAATGGCCGCCTGGCATATGAAAAAGTTAAGCGGGCGTCCCGGAACTCTTGATGACAGTCACATGACTTACGGTTTTATTATAGAGATAGTGTTAAACATATAAGAGTTGGAACAATGGTTACAACAAGGAAAGAAAATTTGCCGAAACCATATTCACAAAAACTCATAAATCAAAGCCGTTTATGGATGAATTCGGTTGTCTTCTTTGAAAATGTCAGCCACCCTAAAATTTCAAACTGCTATATCTCAACAAATTTTTTAAGGTAGAGTCAAAAAAAAAAAAAAAAAAAAAAAAAAAAAAATTGCTCCGAAATCCTTGGATCAAGGCCAAACATTTAACGGCAAAATCTTTTAGGATTTCTATTTTTTGTGTACATCTTTTTGAATTTAAAATATTTAAGTGGCTATCACTACGGGCCGAATATTCCTATATTCAACTAGGACCAACAAGCCATAGTCAAAAACATATACAAAAAATTTGGTTCAATTATCTGCATAACTTCATACATTTTTCGATGATACAATACTCAAAAAGGAACAAAAATCGCGATCACAGCGCCTCCTTTAGTCGAAATATCCTCAAATTCAATTGGAACCTACTGGCCATAGCCAAAAACTTAGAAAATAAATTTGGTTTAATATGAAGCATAACTTCATAAATGTTTCGGTGATACAGTGTGGACAGACAGACAGACAGACGGAAGGACGGACAGATAGACATTTTGTAAAAACATGTTTTTCGGAACCTCCAACCCCTAAGCATGTAAATCCGTCGAAAACTGGAAGGTGAAAGAAATTTCGATTACAATACTTTCTTCTATTATAGATAAAAGAAAGTAAAAAATTCAACAAAGTCAACTTTATTTCATATTAAAATTTAAAAATTAGATATAAAAAATAAGCAAACATTCATTCGTATTTTCTTCAACTGCATACATGTATGTGTAGTTTGTGAAGCAATAATTAATCAGGCAAATTTTTACGCATGTCTGAAAATAATTAATTAAAAAATAAATAAAATCCTCAAACAGAGGCTTTAAAAATGATTTAGAGTGAATGACGCAAATTCTTATATATTTCTTATAAAACCTATTTTAAATAATAATAATAAAAAAAAACATTCTAAATTTTAAAGCTATATCTCGCATGAGATGATTTTAAAATAAAAAAGCATTAAAAGATTTTTCAATTTGAAAAAGTAATAAAGATAATTAATTAAAAGTATTCTATTTTACATAACTCGATATTTCCCCTGTCGTTCACTTGATTAACATTTTTACAATTAATAAAATAATCATAAAAAGTACGATGAAAAACGCTTAATTATTTTGATATTTAATTAAACATTTTAGACATCTCAGTGAAATTAATGATTTTAAAATTAATTAGCAAACATCAAGTTTTTTATGCATTTACCAAATTTTTTATGACTCATTTTTTTAAAAAATGCCCTTAAAAAGAGAAGGATATCAGTAGAGAATAAAAACTTAATAAAATGCGACTTTTCAAAATTAAATTAATTTTAAAAATAACAATCACAATCTTTTTTCACCATAAATTTTTTAAATTGTAAGTAGATCTAAATTTTTATGAACATATTTTGAAATTAAAATAATAAGAAAAGTATTTTGAGAAACGTCGTATACAAAACTTATGACGTAATGCTCCATTGAAGGATGGAATTTTTTCTTTATTTCCTTTTCTGTAGCCATTTTCTAAATATTATATACTAGTAAATCTGCAGATCATTAGCCTTAACGTCAGCTCTGAAAGTCACTGTTTTTTATCTCACTTTTCATATTATTTAGCATTTTACAATTCACAACTTAATTTTTTTTTATGTTACATACATATTTATAGGCATATAAAATACTCCAGAGGTTTCAGAAATTAGAAGCGTTAAATTAAACACGATTTATGTAATGATATTCTGAAATTCTTAGGAACTTCTTATTCTTGTAATTTTTTAGATAAACAAATGCATTTATCAATTTGATATTCTTTGAAATATAGTTGCTAAGAAATTAATAAAATAAAGAGGAAAGAAAAAGAAATGCATTTTAAAATTTGTAAAAAATAGGAAAATAAAATGTTTTATATTTTCCGAACAGTTGCAAAAAAGTTTCCAATAATTTAAACAATTAATTTCTAAATTCTAATAGATGTATCGGCAAAATTTCAAAACTATTGCATATATTTAAGACCTCTATATCGAAAATTTAGTATTCGTAATTTTACGTTTAAATCCATTATTAAAATAGGCGATTTTTATTTCAGTTAAAAATGAAATTTGAAAATCGTCTGCATTCCCATAGGAAAGCGTTATGACCTAAAAAGAAATGTTCTACATTTTTCGAACAAATGAACCAAATGTAACAAAAAACTATACAGCTAATTCCGGGTACATCACCAACATACCCACCAAAAATCAATTTAATAGGACGATTTTCATGGCAGTTATCGCGAAACAGACAGACAGACAAACAGACGGAAACCAAAAACTTTTCGCGTCTCCACATTGAGCCTTCACTGGCGTTTCGGCAGTTAATTACTCATATGTTTTTTGCTTTTGTGAAAAAAACATGTATATGTTAACATCCATATCAGGCTAGAATTTTTTTTAATTTGATGTTGTGACCCATCCGCTAGATAGACAGCACCTTTTCAAAGATACCTAATGATATGTTAGTATATCACACAATAATGCACATGGTAAAAGGACTTTAAAAATAAGGTTTAAATAAAATATTTTTGTTAATTAGAATATTCAAATATCTGAATTAAATTTTAAAAAAGCCTATTTTAGAACATGTAAAATATTTTTTATTCCGCATATTTAACACTCTTCTTCTATGGGCACACATTCTTTTAGCATTACTTTCTGTAATAATTAATCAGTTTTAACCAGACCATGTAGGAATAAGTACTGAACTTTTAAATAGGAAATGTATTCAATAAAACCTAATTTTATCATTACTCGAGCTAGAACACAGAAATATGTGTTCAACGCAGATATAGCGAAACTGCACAATCCAATTTATTTTGAAGATTCAGACTAGGACTTACAGAGAATTTAATGCAAGTAAAATTAGTTTGCCCTAATAGAAATGCAATGATTTCAAATCGTGACATGCAGTCTTTCACTTGCATCAATTTCCACTACTAGGACTTTAATAGATTTATCCGGAAGATGAACAAAAATCTTTCATCATGCTTTTCTAGCCTTATATATCAATATTTATGTAAATCATGAAATGATATGAAATTACGTAAACCGGTATCTATGTTTGTTTAATGACAGCAACAATCGAGAATATTATTTTGAGTCTAATTTCGGTATAATGAAATCTGAGATTGAGCTAACGTAAGGACAGAATGAAATTCAAGTTTAATTTAGAATTGCAGCAATTATTTTTACATAAAGATGTATTTTTCTACAATAGCACATCTTTTACAAACTTTATGATTAATACGTGGTAGAGTCAATAAATTCCCGGAATTGTCGCCTACATTCACGCAGGTGTTCGTTGGAGAGAAAATATCTTTTTGGAGGTTGACAGCACTGATAAGGAAACCACACAGGCATCTGGAATTCATTTCCGGTACTGTTGGTGTTAGTTGCAGATCATTTCAGACAAAGCGAATTTTTCATTCGTCGGAGTTTGAAATGTCGTCTTTAGAGCAGCGTGCAAACATCACATTCTGCGTTTTGCTCGAGAATTCGCCTTCTGAGACGCTCGAGATGCTGAAGAAAGCATACGGAAACGATGTCATGAAAACAATTGGCTGTGTACGAGTGACATAAGCGTTTTCGTAAAGGTCATCAAAAACATCACCAAAGAAGGAAAAATTTTGCTTGGACAAAAGCCGAGGGAAAGTGATGTTGGAGGTATTTTTCGATTAGGAGGGCGTCATTCACTATGAATTTATTCTTGAAGGCCAAACTGTTAATAAAGAACTTTACCTGGAGATCCTTAAAGACTACGAGATGCAATCAGACGAAAGCGACCTGATAAATGGGTAACAAATGATTGGTTTCTTTTATACGACAATGCTCCACCAAATCGCGCTCTTATTGTGAAAAATTACCTTGCCATACACAGTCTTACCACTCTGGAACACCCTCCTTATTCTCCCGACCTAGCACCAGCGGATTTTTACCTGTTTCCGTGGCTAAAAATGAAATTGAAGGCACACCGTTTTATGGATTCAGATGAGGTGATCGAAAATGCGACGAAGCTACTAAAGAACGTCTCAAAAAATGGATTCAAGGAATGTTTTTAACAGTTATACGAACGCTGGAAGAAGTGTGTGGATGCAAGCGGAAAATACTTGGAAGGCCAATAAGGTAAAAATATTGTTCTATTTTTTAATAATTTGTAATTGACCTATTCCGGGAACTTTTTGACCCTACCTCGTATATACCGGCCATAGGAAGAACTTAAATATTTTTTAAAAGACTCTTAATCTGGTTAGCTCCTATTCCACTTACATCCTTTGAAAGAATAAAATACAACACTCGTGCTTACTTTTGATGTCATTATCATTGATATCTGTTGGAATCAGTGATGCGAATTATAGTTACCAAACATACTTTTATTTAACGAATCAAGTTTATTAGGCAGAAAATTGAGGGTATTTATATATATGAGGGTATTTATTTATTTATATGAAAGATAATTGCGAAAGCAATTATCGACAATTTTGCTGCTATATTATATATACATATATATATATTCTAATAATTTATATTTCTCTACTTAAAATTCGGTAATTATTACTAAAAAGTTCAAATGACAAGTAAAAATGAGATATGATTTAAAAAAAAAAATCCATATGAATTGTCTTTAATTGTTTTTAAATTCGAAATGTATTGTTATTCGGACATGAATTAACTTTATCAGCAAATTATTTGAAAAGTAATTTTAATTCTTACTACTTACTTTTTCATAAGACACATATAATAAGAAAATAGATAGAGATAACTAGTAAATAAAACATAGATAAATAAAAAAAAAAAATTCTATTAGGATAAGACTATATACAAAGTAAAAATAAATTACTATAATACAGTTAATCTGCTTTGCACAATAATGAATATAGTTAGATTCAGTGAACAAACTGGGATAAAGTTAAGAGAAACTTACTCAACATATACATCTATTCCACGAATTAAGACTTACGTAAGACTAGGATATATTTTTGGTTTGGAAGTGATTTCACAATTTTTCTATATGGAAAACCTACAGAGAAAAACACAAGTCTAAAAATTGGAAAAGATATTTATTGTGTATAAAATTTCTTTAAACTGTTTATAGTTTATAGTGTTTATAGTATTATATCGTGTCAAAAATAATTTATAAGCTTAAAATATATATTAAAAACAATATTCTAAAGAGAAAATAACACAGTGGAGAACTGCTCTTTCTGTATGTCTATACTTAATTAACTTTAAAATAGACAGATATGTTAATTAACAATTTGTTTTCATTTTGAAATAGAATATTTTTAAGAAAACTCCTCATGATTTTGAATTATGCTTCTAAAACTCGACAACAATAATTTATCTCAAAGTTTGTAAGCATTAAAATTTAAAAAATATGATGAAAAAAATGAAAAACTTATTCTTAGAACTTAACCTTTTGAACTTCGTTAAATAAATAAATTTTTGTAGTATATCTAGCATTAATGTTAAATGAGTTTCATTAAAAAAAATTCTTATAAAGTTGTAGCGGCCATATTAAAATGTCCGCTGTTGTGGTAGAGCACGAGGAAATAAGTACAACTGTTTTAAAACCAAAAACTGGTTTATTAACACAATTAGCAGGGGGTTTGAGCGAGCTGCACGAAATTTTCCTAAAAAGTTTAAATTAACTAAAGAGCTCCTGCTAACAACTTGTAGCTTTAACAAAACTGAAGCAATATAATTAAACCTTAACCTTTTAAATATATAATCACGAACCAATACTCTTATCCTCCAGCTTTTACTGAACGCTGATACAGTCTTGAAAATCAATCTACAATAGCATAAAACTCCCGTATAAAAATACTAAGGCCAATTCTTAATCCTGAGACTCGATGCGAGTTCTCAAGGCTAAATCTCAATCTCAATCTCAATCTAAGTCGCAATATTAAACTTCCCAGGCCAAGTCTACTCTAGCTCCACTGAGCTCTGAACTCAAGTCAAAATTAGCTGCTTATATACTTCAGTGTCGATCGACCAGCTCCAGGAAATTTGCATAATTGAAATTACACGGCGACTCACAATTTCAGGGATTCAGCTGTCCATCGAAAGTTAAAGAAAGATAGAGAGCCTTTATAACTTGTACGCACATAGTCGGTTAATGGACAAAACGATCTCATTCACACATTGTCTACTCACGGAGTAGTCAATACCTTACAAAGTAATCCTTATTCTTCTTTATTCGGAATAATAATAATAAGAAAAATGCATAATAAACGCAAAATAATGAAACAGAACTGCCAAAAACAAAATTAATGCAGAAAAAGGGAAATATTTTAGTCACTGTACATTTCTAATAAAAAAAACCCCCACTAATTTGTGGTTTTTTGTTTAGCAAAACAATGTAACCCATTTTGTCACTATATATATATATATATCTTCAAGAGTAGCACAAGATCAATTATCACGTTAAAATCATATAGATTTTTGTAAAATACAATATATATAAAAGAAAAAATATTGTATTATTTTTTTATGTAAATATTTCCTCACTATTAACACAATTATAGAATTATTTTCAAAGAATTTATTTTAAAAGAATCGTGAAAATTAAATATTGACTATATCGAAAGAAATGTTTTCATTGTACATTGCCTTTTAGTATATTTAACAAGCATTGTGGTGTCCTCCGTAGCCGAGTGGTTAGACACCATTCTGCTAATCACTGTAGAGCGTAGGAGAGGCGGTGCGTTCGACTCCCGTCAACTCCGTTGCACACTCTTTGACGAGTTTCGGGATGTAATTCTTCGGCGTTTTTACTTCTTTGTGTCTATCCTGTTCTCTTCAAGAAGAAGATTTGTGTAATTTGTCGAAATCCTGTACGTGCATTTCTGGAAATAAAAATGTATGGATCATTCGAAACAACAGCCTTGTAGCTTATAGGTCTCAAATCAAACATACATTGTGTTAAATTATTAAAGGAAATGATAATAATAGTTTTAAAATAATGTTTTACAGAATTAAACTAATTTTTTTTTATTATTATTCAAATCATTAAGAACATTCTTGGTTTTAGACAATGTTGGCATTGGTTGGACTTGGTTTTATGCATTATGACATACAATGAAGCACATATGATAAAACTGCATTTCTCTAAGATATTATATAAGCATGAAATAAAATTGTATAAAAACATGAAAGGCTTTGATTATACAATATATAGGATGCAATGGATAGTCCCCTTACTTTAAAATTGCTCTTGAACGGATAAAGCTACAATTATGGAACAAGTGTAAAACTGTAGTGAAACAACTATGTACTATCATATGAAAGTGACTACAGCGCGTCTGGTGGCGAAATTTGGAAGATGCTAATGCTATTCCGAAAACTTGGAGAGATAGAGAAAGAAGTCAATTACAAAAGTGCACATCAGAGATTCTCAATTTTTTTAGCAACGGAGCCCTTTTGAAAAGTGAAATTCAAAGCGGTGTACTTAAATTTAATGTCACAAATACATGTTGTATTCGATAAATAAAATGACAATAACAAATTAGTTTTAAAAATTAAAATACATTAGTTTTATTATTCAACATTTTTATTTTCTCCAGCAGTTTCACATTACAGGCAGAACTGCATGCACAAAAGAATAAACGTAGAAAAAAAATCTTGACAAAACTGTAAGATGAAACCATGAAACATCTGAGAATGAATTCAGAGTTTACAATCTCTTACACATATAAACAGTTTTTAGGGTGTATCAAAAAAATATTTTTTAAAAGTTCTCTTGTCTTCCTGCAAGTTTGTTTAAACGTCTGTAAAACTTGTTTAAAGGCGTGCTATGTGTGTTTTAGTTCTTCTGCCAATTTTCGGATGTCAGTGTGTTGATTCTCTTTTATTTTCCTCTTTAACTGGTCAAAATTACTAACTGATGGCCTGTCAGTTCTGTATTTGATTTCAAGGCGGAAGTCTTCTTCCTTTAAACGTTTGGATTTTTTTAACTGTCCGGACGCTGCTCTTGTCCTGTCCTCCAACTGCACGGATTTTTCGGACAGTTTTATTGGTTTTAAGGCCTAATTTAAAATAATGCATTAAGATCTATAAAATCTCAACATTTGTACCACACTTAGTTTTTCTCTTTCGGTGACCTAACGATGAAAGAAAGAAACCTGTATGATTATAGAGTGTAGACTGCAGAGAAACAAACATATGTACTCTTAAATAACATTTTATGTTCAACAATAGGGTGAAAAAGGTGTCAGATAGATGCTTTGGTATAAAAGCATAAAAAAAAAAAACGAAAATTCTTTAGATATACGGTAAAATTTAAAGGCTATGTTACGTTTTTTCTACATTTCAAGAGTTTGTACGTTTCAAGAGTTATCTACGGATAAAAAAAAATTCTCTATGCATCCTGTATGTTGCTAACAATGCGCATATTCATAAAAATCTAAATTTTGAGATCCGAGAGTAAGTTCCAGATTGCGAAAAAATAATTCATATGAAAATTTATGATCTTAAAAATATGTGAAATTTGAAACGAGATTCCTTTGCTTCTTGAAAATGAAAAAGAAAGTATATATATTACAGTAAAGCTCTACTAAAAAACTTCGACGTATCTTTTTAAAGATTAAATTTCGGATCTAAAAATATAATAAAATTTAATGCATATACTTCTATTTGATGAATGGGATATTGTTGAACTGTGATTCTTTATTGCGCATTAACAGAATCTGGAAGAATTATTTCGTAAAATTTAAAATCTTCTTTAGGAAATAACATTGAATTTTTCTTGAGATATTTCATTCATGAGTTTTTCACGAGGTTCGTCTTTAAAATCTTCAAAGGAATAAGTGTTAAGTTTATTCGGCCTTCTACTCTTTCAGTAAAGAGATTGGAGTGTTAATTTTGAAAGATTCTTCTGTAATTTCGTTCCCGTTTTTCATTTATTTTTTAAGTGAAGGCATAGTTCTGAGTAAATGCTTCAAATATAAAAGTCCCTTTGTCTCTTTGAAATAAAAAATGATTCACATAATTTATTTACTACGTATAATTTAGGATAGGCACACAGAAATTCAAAAGATTCAGTAATATGTACTCAATTTGCACAATGAATAAATTTAATGTTTATCATTTTTAAATACTTTTATTTGCAGCAATATATCTTTATGTGGAACACTGGCGAATCACTTAAGAGCAATTTTATTTAGATAATTTCGTACAAACGTAATTAAGGAAAGAATAAACGCTAGATTAAAAATTACGAAGAAACCTTTATTATGATATAAATTCGTTTACACTCAAGATCAGGTTTTTTATGTAATGTCTGAAATTTGTATACATTTGCACATTTTATAATATCAAGTATATATATATATACAGTGTGCAAAGTGGATAATTTTCGAAGCCGCTTAATTTGTGAACGGATGTAGCTATCTATCTATATTATAAAGGACAAACGTGTCCGTGCGTAACGCTAACGCCATTTTACCAATGGCAACAGTTGACGATGAAATTTTAGTTTTCGATTTTTGCTACTGCAATTTTTTTCATTTCTAAACATCGCGTGTTTTTAATTTTTACACCGTTTTACAGGAGAAAAAATCTGCTTTGAAATGCAATTTGTTTGAAATCTTTTACTCATTTATTATAGCATTTAAATTAAATTTCAAGCATGATTTTTTTAAACTCACACTATCGCTTGCAGACGATTACAAAATTAATCTATTTGCAATTTAAATAATATAAAATGTTCAGTATTTGTTTGCAGCTAATATTCAACAACGAAATTAAAACATCATTAAGCAATATATAAAATAGAATAAATAAACACAAATTTAACAGACATGTAATTGAAATAAGTGCTTAAAACCGCTGACATTATCAGAATAAAAAAAACTGCTGTGGATAACGAATTTGTGGCGATTTCTTCAGCTATTAACTTGCGCGAGGCCAATACAAAATTACTGCATTTAATAAATTTTAAAATTTTATTTGAAAACATAAATGACATATTTCATATAAAAGTGCTCTTTGTTGTTGCTAGGAGTCAATCTAAAAATATATATAATGTAAAAAATCTATTAAAGTTTTCAATAAAAAAATGGTTTTCACATGTATTCTCTATCCCGGGAAGCCCGGGTTGGATGCCCTAGTAAATATAAAAATAAGTTAGTACAAAATGTGACAGTTCACAACACATCTAGCGGCAAAATTCAAAACTTAGGGAACCTATCTCGCAAATTAATGGAAATATTGAAAAAGAGCTAGTTAGAAAGATCAGCGTCGTGAGTTTAGTAGAAAATAGCAGTGCATGTGTAGTGTATGGCTAGTATAAAGCAGTGGTTCCGAAACTTTTGGGCTCGCGGAGCCCTGTTTGGGAAGAATTTGTAAGGCGGAGTCCCTTAATCACACGGTAATCTATGGTTTAAAAATTAATGTTTTTTATGCCTATGGAGCAGAGAAAGATCTGCTGGATAAGGGTCCGAACCAGTAGTTTTCAACATGTGGCCAAGGTTCTCAGTTTAGCCCTTTTCTAGATACAGAAATTCTGAATTCAAACTAGAAATTTTGAAAATCAAATTTTCTATTATTTAACCCTATAACAGTTTTATATTACTATTATTGGACACAATAAATTAAAAATAAGGACTAAAATCTAATTTTTTGTATTAAAATATCTGTCTTGTATAATCGAGATATTTCCGCCAAGTACAGCAAAAATTATAGTTAAAAATTTGTGGTTTCTGAAAGCTTTTAGTAACGAAGAAAACAAACTCTTCCTACCCGAGCGACGTTCGAGCAATACTGTTAAGGGGTTAATGACATCCATTTTTAAAATAAAGAATATTCTTTCGGGATATTTATAGCGAAAACCACACACACACAGAAAAAAGGGTAAGTTGTACAGTTTCCGTTTATAAAGAGAGACTTGTGTATAATCCCAATAGGTTACTCGCAAAAAGAAAGAAAATTCGTATGCCCAGTCGCCCATGAGTAATTATATAACACGTTTTCGCTAGTACCGCCCACCCGTAATAGAATCATCCGATTACGGATTCTTTTTTCTTTCTTCTTTACGTTTATAGTACTTCTAAACATGCAACGAAAACGAATCGCCTCTGAGCTTCTTCTTTTAAACCAATTTTTAAAATATACATTTAGAAGCAGATCACCGTTTTAGTGTTTAAGTGGGCGGGGCAAAATCTGTAACCTGTATTGTTAAAAGCAATATCGTTCACTTTTTCTGGAAGTTTTATTTGAAGTATTTAGCTATTAATTATAGTTTTGAAAGAAACTTTCCTTCACGATTGTTTTTGCTTCAAAATAGATATACGGTTAAAATCTACACATGTTAAAAGAACTGAAACTAGTAGAAAAATTTTACAAACAAAACGGGATATATGGTTGGGGTTAAATTTATATCAGGGCGGTACTCATTAACGAATAGTCTAAGCCAGGGGTGGAGCTGAGCAAAAGTTTAGACTGCTAGTGTGATGACAAATCTAAAATACCAATATATATTTTTTAAATTGCTACAGCCTTATTTCTGATAGGAAAATGTGGCATCATCACAAAAGAATTTTAGCCAATGCCGAGACCAAATAAAATAAAATCTTAAAAAGGTGTTGTTAAGTGATACAAGATGTTAAAAAAGTGCCTTTTCAGCAACATACATTGCGTAAAAAATTAAGTACAATTATGTAAAACAGCATACAAAATTTAAATAACTAAGAATTCATACAAATAAAATAAACAGATTAAAAGAATGAAAGTTACAAAAAAAAAAAAAAAAAACTAGTCGGATGTGTCAATCCTAAAACTTTCTTCTATCTCACACAGTTTTCTCATACACTAAAAAGAATCACCACCAATTTATATCAAAGTCTAACTGAATCTAAAGTTTTATTAAATTCCGTGCATTAGTTCTTGAGATATGACTATTGCTAAAATCATGTAAATCCTGCAAAATGTAGCATAGCAAAGGTACCTGTTGGGAGATTTAGACCCAAACCTAATCAACAACAACTTATGTCAACGTCTAACTGAATCAGAAGTTTGATGAAAATCCGTACATTAGTTCTTGAAATATCGTTATCGTGATAATAATGAAAAAAGTAGCATAGCAGCGCCACCTTTTGGACTATTTACACCAAAACCTAAGCAGCATCTATCTATATCAAGGTCTAACAGAATATGAAGTTTGATGAAATTCCGTGCATTAGTTCTTGAAATATAGCTATCGTAAGAACCATGAAAAAAGTGGTATAGCAGCGCCACCTTTTGGGATATCTACACGAAAACGTAATCAGCGTCTATTTATGTCAAGGTCTAAACGAATCTGAAGTTTGATGAAAATAAGTTCATTAGTTCTTGAGATAGAGATAGTGCGAAAATCACGAAAAATGCAGCATAGCAGTACCCCAATTGGGCGATTTTCACCAAAAACTAAGCAGCACCAATTTATATCAGGGAATAACTGAATATAAAGCTTTATTAAGTTTCGTGCATTAGTTCTTGAAATAGAGCGCCCACAACCTTTTTGTCACATACATACAGACAGACAGACATTTTCTAAAAACAGTCAAATCGTGTTCAGGACCGTCTAGAACGTATAAATTCGTCAGAAACCGGAAGTCGAAAAATTTCATGAATCCAATACTTTCTTCTTGTAAAGATAGAAGGAAGTAAAAAGAAAACTATATACGCAACGTAACAAATATTAATTGAATCTAATGAGGGCAGCACTAGCGCGCCTGGCGCAGAACTGCGGTACGCCTTTGCTCTTTCGATTAATTTTGTGCATTCGATTCAGAATATTATTTCTTGTTGCTTCACACACACCAAGAAATCATTTTACAAGGACCTCACAGAACACATATATGGAAATTCACAGATTACAGACACCAGAACACCAACACCAGACAAGATGGCCCCTCCATTCACCGTAAACGAGTTAAAAACGGCAATATACAGCTTCAACAAAAACAAGGCCCCAGGAATAGACAACATAGACCATCCCATCACAAGACAAATATTCAAACATCACCCACAACTACTACAAGACATTTACAACACACTCCTCAAGCTTAACTACTTCCCGACAGCATGGAAGCAGGGGGAACTAGTCTTCTTCTTGAAAAATGGAAAGCCTCCAACAGAAGCGGACTCGTATCGTCCGATTTCCCTGCTGCCAATCCTGGGCAAAATCTTTGAGAAGCTAATACTAAAGCGTATCCTACATGAACTACACAACACACCAAAACTAGCACCGTCCCAACATGGATTCGTCCCAGGAAAATCGACGGAAACGGCAATCCAAGAAGTGCTGTCCATCATAGATCTAAGCAAACAAGAAGACAACTACACATATCTCATCTCTCTAGACTTCCACCATGCCTTCGACAATCTACCTTGGGATGCAACAGTGGAGGAGCTCGAAACCTTAGAACTGAGCAGACCATACATAAACACGACAAGATCCTTCCTATCGCTCAGATCTGCGTACACCAACTGGCTCTCTGGAGACCTTCACTGGTTCAAAAAGGGCTGTCCCCAGGGGTCGTGCTACGGCCCGTTTCTCTGGAGAATATTCATCAATAAGATCCTGATAATCCTCAGAGAAAAGGGATTCAAAGTGGTGGCGTACGCAGATGATATACTTCTAATCATAACAGGTCGCACCAGGAAGATCATAGAAGACAAAGGCAACGCAGCTCTCCAACTGATTCAAAGCTGGGCGGATTGTCATTCCATTCAAATAACACACGAAAAATCAACAGTTCTGCAAATAAAGAATCGTAAATATCTCAAGCGTCCACCCACACTAAAAATTAATAACAGATCCATCAAACATAACCCCACACTAAAATATCTCGGCTTAGTTCTGGACAGTACACTTTCCTTCCTACCACATATATATGCCAAGAGATCAGAAATCAACACAGCAGTCCAAAACCTCCTGAAGTTTGCAGCCTCACAACGCAGTATCTCAAAAGCAATACTAAAAATATGGAACAACACAATCTTAGAAAAGAAAATAACTTACGCTGCAGCAACATGGTTCCCCAAACTACAAAAATCCCACGGGCTGCGACTCCTCTCAGCAATTCAGGCACAGTGTCTGCTTTTGATCTCCCGTGCATACAAGAAGACAGCAACCTCAGCTCTCTGCGTCCTCACGGGAACAATGCCACTCTCACTAAGAACAGAGAAAACAGCAGCCCAAGGGGCAATCCTTAGGCTAGGCATCCCCATGGTTGGAATACAACCAGATATGTATCAACCGAAATTTATACCAACAGAAATTATACCATACAAAACATATTTTGAATGGGCAGAGAATGCAGAGGAGCAGCCAAATTTGCAAGTATACACGGATGGATCGAAGACTGACGCTGGTGTAGGATACGCTTTCTGCATCTACAACAAAGAAGACACAATAACAGAACATCAAATACACCTGGACACCTCAAACTCCGTTTACCAAGCGGAGCTGCTCGCAATTTCCGACGCAATTTCCTGGCTGCAAACATCCACACACGACAAAGCAACAATAAATTCAGACAGCCTTTCCAGCTTAGTGGCACTTACAGACATGGATACAGAAAATTATCTAATAGGTCAAATAATAAAGAAACTGCAAAACACAACAAAAAAGATCCTCTTCAACTGGGTAAAAGGCCACTCAGGAATTGCGGGCAACGAACACGCTGACAGACTCGCCAAGGAAGCCACACAACCTGACACATCAATAAAACACATCTTCCACCCAGCACCTCCATCCTACCTCAGAGGACAACTAAAACATAAATACACATCTAAATGGCAAGACCAATGGACAGCGGAGCACAGGGGACGAAAAGCCTACAGCCTCTGTCCAAAAGTCACCGAGGACTTCCTGGTCCCACACCGAAACATCTACCTGTACATAACCAACCACGGCCCGTTCCCATCATATCTCTCTCTCTTCAATAAAGCCCCATCTCCATTCTGCACATGTGGAAAAAGAGGAGATGCCACCCACTACACACTCAACTGCCCGCTAACGTCAGCATATCACATAAGGAAACCGGCATCACTGAGGACCTCAGTTTGGTTCCACCACGTCCTCCATACACCAAATCTACAACAAAAAATAATAGACTGTGTCCATCTCCTAGAACACAATCAGCAACTCTTTCAAATGCCTCCAGCACACCTTCTAGGAAATGTCCTGCCCTCAGACGATGATGAAGAAGAATAACCCTCATCATTGACCACAACAATAGCGGAAACACAGTAGTGTAAATTCCATTCCCTCATCAAAAACTCATTCCACCACCAGCAACAACTTCAAATAAACACCAGAGAACAAGTAATAATCATCCACAACCCCTTCACCTAACAGTCCCACCACACCGTCATCCACCGTCAACAACAGTAAAAGAGACTCATCATTATACACGCCTGTAAATAGACTCTCTCCATCTCCATCAGCATCACAACTAGACTTTAATATCGCAAATATTGTATAAACCCATATTACTCAAGTCCACAAATATAAAAATTTAAACTCTTGGAGTCATTGTAAATACCTTACTCAAATGTTATGTCAAATTGTATTATATATCAAATCAATACTATGTAAAAGCCTAATGGCCTATTGGCCTCATCTGTATTTTTTTTTTTTTTTAAATAAACTTGCCAAGCAGGGCTTGTAGAGCTTAAGCCGTATGGTAGGCCACCCTGCTTGGTTGAATCTGAATCTGTTGCTTATTTTGAATCGAATTTTTAAAACACATTAAATGCAGAAACATAAAATAAAGTAGTTCAAACCAAAAATATTATATAGAAAATGGATACATCTTTAATGCAAATTTTTATATGATTTAAAAAAATATATTATAGTATTTTTCAACTCAGTGATAGATATATTTATTTTTCACATTCACACGCACAAAAATTCCTACATACTTTCGAAAAAACTTTCCTTTCAATAGGCTATTTTCTTTAATGTTTTGTTTATTTTCCTGGAACGCTGCGGAGCCCCTGAAAATAATTGGTGGAGCCCCAAGGGCTCCGCGGAGCCCACTTTGGGAACCTCTGGTCTAAAGAAACGGAAAGCGAAAAGTGTGAATGTCAGTTTTTGAGATTTATGACATTGCAAGAGGGTACCATTTGCGACCAATTTGCTAGGAATTCGAGCGTAGAAGTTTTTCTTCTTCTGTTTAAATCGTGTTGTTTGATTGCAATTCTCAGACTTTTATCACTATTCTCTAATATAACGAAATCAACATTGTAGTATCGAAGGGAATCGGACAAATTTAAATACACACGTTCCGCTTTTTGTTTCGGCTATTCATGCACATAGAATGTCGTTTCTTTTGAAATCGACGACCACGAAGAACTTTTGATTATTTTTTTTTCTCATACCTCCAATAGTTTTCAAGATAGAATAACCATATGTTTTCACTTCGTAGATAAGGGTGATACGAGTAATCTCATTATAGAGCACATACTCACTTTTCTACCTTTATCACATTTATAACTGTACCTACATCTGTTCGTAAATTAAATGGCTGCGCAACTTACACGCTTATTGCTATGTATATAAATATAATAACATTATATATCACAAGAACTAATTTTTTATTATAGCTTTTGTTGTCTACGTTATGAATGCAAAATTTGGTTTTCTCTAAAACATTTAATATACTAAAATAATCACATTTTTACATCATAATGTATTTTCCGATCCATACTCTTAGCCGTAGACTATTTCGATGGTAGAGTAATAAGTTAGTATCTACTCAAAAAAGAAGTAAAAAACGAAAGCCCATTTAAAATCAAATATTACTGAAGTGCGATCAAATACTACGCTCTTCTTTACTACTGCTAGAACTTATGAATCTTTGAGTAATTCACTGATAAAACATTGGATCCCTTATCGATTTTTGTTCTTAACGTGGTTATTCGACTTATCTTTAGTGTGTGAGAACGTAAAAAAAAACATACATTTTGAGAGTAAGATATAAATTAAGAAAGTGATAAAAGATATCATTTCTTTTTTTTTCGAAAAAAAAAATATTATTTTTAGTATCACATGTAAAATTATTCGTAAAGAAAGATATGTATAGTACTGCTATAAACCTTTTACAAATCATATATATTATTTCTGTTGTCAACATCCCCTTTTATAAGCAGATACAAACACACGATAAATGAGATACCATATGAAAGGGTTGTGAACAGTTTTCTGATATAGTACACTCTCATTTCGTTATAACATGTTTTTTGATTAAAAATTGCAGTCAATTAAAAATTAAATCAGCATTGTTTTCATACATGAAATTAAAGCTTTTTCTCAAATCAACGTTGCCACAAAATACTACATTATATCGTGCTCAAGAATGATTATAAAAAAAAATTGTAAAATAAAGATAAAGTGGGACGTTGTTGCTGTACGGGTTTGTTTTATATTTATGATAAGCGAAATTTAAATTCAAATGCTTAATTTATTTTTCTTTATGCCATATTTTTTCTCCAAAACAGATGATGTCATCCTCTAATGCAGCTAAAATACGATTGATATATATATATTTTTTTTTTTGCCTTAGCTGATTTTACTGTCTACTAGATGGAACCCGTCAAAATATGACGGAAAAAAATACTATAACAATATCAGTAAAATAAGCTTCTTTATTATTTAAGAAGGGGTGCGTATGAAACAGCCTTTCAAATATTTTATTTTAAAAGTTTTTTTCCCCAGTCAAATACAGTACTATTTCCGATGCAAACTCCAAACAAACAATCCGTAAACAACTGTGCAGTGCAAATCAGTTTCACATTATCGCCATACTCCCTACGGCGAGAAAAAAATTTCATGGACCTATGAAGTATATACAAATACCTTACAAATACAAATACAAATACCTTACGATCATATCATATTCAGTAAATAAAAGAACATAGTAAATAAAGAACACATCTCCCCCTCCCCCACCTGTGATAATGCAACCGAATGAGCTCCTATGCGCATGTGCATTGCATCTGCCCAAAAGCACCGTCGAAATTTGACCTTAAAAAGTTTTAAAATGTTTAAATTTTTTTAAATGTCCTCTTTAATCTTTGTTCGTTTCAAATCCATATCTTCTAAAACGCATCCATTGTTTTAAGCTAATCAGTTTTTATGTAAAGATGAAGAATTTTTTTACAGTAATAAATCAATCGGCCGATGAGAGAGATTTTTAATGTTTTCAAGTGTAATTTATTTGTATTTTTTCTTCGGTTCCTTTACATAATCAGGATGATTATCCCTTTTCCATCACAGTCGAGGATATTTTTCCTTTTACACAGTTGGCAAATGTAATAAAATATAAAAATACAATTCCTAGCATATTCTGATATCTGATGGAACATATACATCAACGAATTCAACTTATCAATTTTATGTTATTCATAAACTAATTTTTTTTTGACAGATTTTCGTTTAGCGCTAAAATGCTCTATCTTATGGATAATCTGATCTTATGATTTATCACTGTTTTTATTATTATTATTATTATTATTCACTTTTTATGATGGTTTGGAAATTCAATTTTCAATTGTGGCAACTTTCCCAGGGGCTATTTTATATTACTGAAGTAAACTGGTGGTCATTGATAAGATAGAATTAAAAAACTTTTCCTGCTTGAAAATTATTTAAAAAATCTTTAAATTAAGCGGCAGTTTTAAATAAATTTCAATCGAAATCTAATTTTTTTCTAATTGATGATGTAAGAATTGAAATTGTAAAATGTTGTAAAATGTAGTAAAAAATAGAAATTTGTAGTATTTAGAAGTGATGTAACCGCGATGAAAGCTAAAGCGATAGCGCCGTTTGTTGTCACAACCGTTGTACATTTCTAAAAATTGCCACTGTATTTTGGCTGGCGTCCAAAAGTTGAAAACCATTTTTTTGGCATGGAAAGAGAAATTCACAGGGAAAGAAATATGCGCTAATAAGGAACTGTTAAATGAACTTATAATAAAATTACCAAAATAATTCCTATGAAATATTAGGCTTACATTGTTTATTCTAGCTAAAAATACAATCATTATTTAAAGATTTTTTTTCTACCATAACACTATTTTTAATCATTTTAAATTTCCTGAAATCCTTTACTTTTGTGATTTTGTTTATTAAAAAAAGAAAGCTTCTAACCTATCATTGAAAAGAAAAAGTAATTGGTAACATGTAATCAAGGTATGCAATCAAGATGAAGAAATCAATGACGGCTCCAATTCTAATCTTTATAATTATGAGTGAAAAAATCAGTTAAAATTAAGTCATGTTGACACAATCATAATCAAAACATTTTTCTCTTCAGTTTTATCAATGTTAAAATGCATTTCAAGGTAAGCATAACGTGATTTTCACCGGCGCAAACTTTCCACACGTACTTTATATCCGTTACTTTAACGCTTTAACACCATGCATACAAATAAAAATATATTTTGCATTTAATTGGATCGAAAAAATAGCATCAACAAAGTTATAATGCATAATGATAAAATAAACCCAATGGACAATATTCCCGTGACGTCATAATAAATATGAATTTTTTTTCGCTTTGAAAACACGCGGATAAATATTTTTACGGAAACTTAACTTACAAATTAAAAAATTCGGCCTAAAAGCCGCGAGCTTTTAATATTCATTATTTCTCTTAATATCGTCGCAACCATAGAGTTCAGAGAATAAACTCTATGCCTTGCAACAGTGGGCGTTATCTGATTATGACGTCATTAGCAGAAGTAAAAGTTTAATTGAAAATTACGGCTAATTAATTAAATTTTCGAACAAACGAATGCACGATAACAAATCTGTGTCCAAATAGCTTTCATTTAAAAAAAGAATGATGTAATTTGATTCAGTAGTTTGTTCTCACGGATTGTCGAAAGAAATCGCTTAGCGTTTTAAATATATAGATATTATAAAGGACAAACGTGTCCGTGCTTAACGCTGACGTCATTTTGCGAATGGCAACACTTGACGATGAAATTTCGGTTTTGCGAATTCTGTTACTACATTTTTGTAAATTTCTGAACATCGCACATTTTCAATTTTTACACCGTTATATAGGGAAAAAATCTACTTTCAAATGCAATTTGTTTGAAAACTGTATCGCAATTGACTCATTTATTATAGCATTTAAATTAAATTTCAAGCACGATTTTTTAAAAATCTATCTCTTTCGCTTGCAGACGATCACAAAATATTAATCCGTGTGCACTTTAAACAATACAAAAAGTTCAACATTTGTTTCAGGCTAACGAATAACGAAATTAAAACTTCATTGAGCAGTAAATAAAATAGTATAAATAAAACACACAAATTTAACAGAAATCTAATCGAAATAAGCGCTTAAAACCGCTGAAATTATCAGAAAAAAAAAACTACTGTATATAACGAAATTTTTAGCGATTTCTTCGGCTATTAATTTCTGGCATTAGGCCAATACGAAATGACTGCTTTTAATAAATTTCAAAATTTTTACTTGAATATATAATTGACATATTTCATATAAAAATGCTCTTTGGTGTTTTTACGGGGCAGTCTAAAAAAATATTAAATGTAAAAAATCTATTAGAGTTTTCAATAAAAAAAAAAATAAATTGTCTTCACCTATGTTGTCTATCCCGGGAAGCCCAGGTTTGATGCCCTAGTAATTTTAAAGGAATAAATGAGATGATATTCTGGCTTGACTAATGTTGTTTGCAGATATTTGTAGTCCTTAAGTTTTCTTTAAAAGTTTAAACCTGCATCTAAAAAATATTAAACTGCAGTGCGAAATCTTCACATGGGTTTACTGGTTTAAAAGTATTTCAACTGGATACCGTCAACTGTTAAATTGTTAGTTATGACGTTTTCTATAAAAGGGAAAATAATCGCGTTTGTTTATTTTACAAACGAGCACAATGTTTACATAAGAATCATCCTGAAAATTTCTTTCTTGCAAACAAATTTTGATAGAGATAGTCAAGAGGCTTTTATCTTGTTCAGAGCAGACAGAAGTTAAAAAGTTAAAAAATATACATATTCGGGTTGAGAGGAAAGTAAATGAGGAGAATGTTTTATGATACTTCTTTTAGTAAAACAAAAAAATAAGATGTAACACTTTTTGTAAAGAAAGAAACGTGTAGTACTGCCTAATTTTCTGAAGTACTACACGGTCGAAACCTTTTAGGCATGTTTTATTTCGTTCTGTATTATACACTTCTTTTATTATGTTAAGAAATAACTAAAATAAACTAAATAAAGGGACAGAAATTAATATAAAAAACGAGAAGAAAATATACAATGTATTTAAATGTTTAAATATAATTTAGATTTATCTCTAGGACATTAAAAAATATGCACGTAACGGGAAGAACACTGTGGAGTTCAGCACACCCCATGGTATTAAATCAATGTCGTTAGAATAACTCTTATTATGTCTAGATGAGTTTTTTTTAACACATGGGAAAACCGTATTAAAATTATACACTTATATTAAATAAAATAATAATTTTAGTTTGTAAAAAATACACTTAATTTTTTTTTTGAAGCTGTGATGAAAAGAGGGTACAGCAGGATTAACAATGTAGTAATAAGTAGTGTATAACTATTATAAGGTGAATTTTTTTCTGATTGTAAGCAAAAACTGGTTCTGATGTATCTTTATATACACGTACAAAATATATCTAATACAGGGTACAAGTTAAAGTCAGGAAATACTCAAATAACTTCTGAACGAATAATGCTAGAATTATGGCAGGTATCTGCGAATAGCGAAACGACTAGGCGCTAAAATAGGGGAGTGATTTCAGCTCCCCTAGTGGCGAAATTTAAAAGTTATCGATCCTATCTCGAAATCCATGAGTGACAGCGAAATGGTGTCAATTATAAATGTGTAGAGCGTCCCCGATTTAATATCAAGTGATGTGTTAAACTCAAAAATATCTTAATTAAAAGTACTGAAATGCTAATTTTTTGATAATCAATATCAGGCTTAAATATGTCACTGATGGTTTGTAGAAATGCGACATTCTGAGAAAGATGCATATTTACTAATAAATCTAAGACGTTTAGGCATAATTTATTTTAATATGAAAATGAAGTTAAGTGTAATCATGGTGTTCACCATCGATCTGCAGCAACACTTGTATATGCATGAGAGTGCGTGTGAATTGCTGACGATGGGAAACAAATTGAACATACGCAATTTTTTTATTTTCTTAATAAAATAAATTGTACCTTACTTACATGTGTTAGTTTTATTAATAAATATGCATCTACCTTATAATGTCACGCTTCTAAAAGCTATTTAAACCGGTGATTGATTATATTAAAATATGAGAGCATCTTATAAAGTTATGTTTAGATGTAAGACGTCCTTTCATGCTAAATCGAGGACGTTCTATATTTTTGTAATTGACATTTTGTTGCTATTTCTTATACTTTTCGAATATGCTCGAGACTTCCAAATTGCGCCACTAGCGACACTGTAGTCACTGCCATATGATGTCGCATAGTTCATTTATCAAAGGTAGACGTTCCACAATTATAGCTCTCTGTTGAGAAGTTTTCCCGTGCCCGCAGTATATTAGTGTGCAATCAACGTATTGCACAGATCGATAATCTTGATAATATAGTCTTTTGAATTTATAACTTATATACGTACATATATATACGTATATATAAAATAATATACATGTGTATAGATATATTATCTTTATCATGAGAGAAATAAAGCAAAACAACTTTGCTAGTCTAATGTATGCATGTACCAGCCTCAGTGTAAACTGAAATGTCTGAAATTCACACCTTATGTGTCAGAAATGGATGGTTCAATTTTAAGACTTTTAAAATGTCTTATTTTTTAAGAGACTTTTTGAGGCTGAATTTCAAATACTTGAAACATTTGAATTTCGCTCATTTTTGGCCAGTTTATATATATATATATATATATATATATATATATATATATATATATATATATATATATATGCAGGCATGTTTGATACACTGAATCCTCCGGTGTTAATGTGAAAATATTTGACTTCAAAGCAGGGTTGGTTTTTTTTCACAAGAAAAACATGATTAAAGCATCAAATAACAGGGCCGTGGCCCTGCTTCCACTTCCCTAATTTTAGCGGTTCCCAAGTTTGGTATGCAATTTTCGTAAAGCTGACATTTTAAATATCTTTCGACATTGTACTGATTATAATCGATATTTTAAAGATTTTAGAGTAGGATAAGATTGACGACAAAAAATATATTTGCTTAAATATGCTTTTATGTACTCATATATTTATTCTTAGGCATCTCTTTTTTTTTTTTTTTGGGGGGGGGTAACAGAATAAGAAATGTGCTACAAATGAATTCCAAACCTAAGGACTAGTATTGATTCGCTTTCCTCTTTCATATAGTGTCACAAACATTAAACAAATCCGATGCCTAAAATACACATATGAACATGTACTCGTAAATACATGTTCAGATAAACATATACTTTGTGTTTAACCTCATCCTTCTGATTGAAAGAGATTAAAAATATCAGCTTTACGAAAGTTGCGTACCATGTTTGAGGAAAATGAATTTAGGCCG
The DNA here is from genome assembly GCA_963931845.1 of Maratus michaelseni. Taxonomy (NCBI): domain Eukaryota; kingdom Metazoa; phylum Arthropoda; class Arachnida; order Araneae; family Salticidae; genus Maratus; species Maratus michaelseni. Next base: position 188,872,266 of record OZ007590.1, read on the forward strand.
GGGGGTGGGGCAACAGCCCAGTTTTCCCAAGCTTTAATCAGGCCCTATTTCTGGCAGAAACCCAATTTTGCGCCCCCTCAATTACAAGAAGGATAAATTTAGCCTGTTTCGGACTAAATTGGCAACACCACAAGGAGTTCATGCCCAAAAAATTGTAAAATAAGTTGCATCTCATGTACTAGTTTATGTAGTACTATAAACAAAATGTCAAGAAAACTATCACATTTACTTGCAAAACTGTCAGAGTCAAATAAAATGAAAACGGTTTTGAAATGATAATACATATTTAATAATTTAGTTTTAAGTTCAAACATATTGAAAAATGAGTTTCATTTCATGAAATAATCTCAAAAAATGTTAAGAAAACTATCACACTTACTTGAAACACTCCCACAATCAGTTAGAAGGGAAATTCTTGTGTTTCTTTCTTTTTTTTTTTTTTTTTTTTTTTCGATTTATCCTGTAAGCTGATATGAAGAGATTTAAAAATCTACCACAATGAATTTAAGGAAGAGAGTTTTGCATCTTTTTAAAAGTAAAATGCTTGATATAGCCTGCAAACTGATGGTAAGAGACTGAAAGAATGTCAAACTCGAAACATAAACAAATGGGACAAAAGTTCTATTTACGAAGCTGTGACGTGATAAAAATATTATGAATTAACGCTAAGGTAATACAAATTAAAATCACAAATCTTCACATTCCGCAAAAAATTAATCAAGTCAAAATAAATTATTAATTAAAGTCCCCACGAAGAACTCCAATTTGAATTACAACGAGCATCAAATTTGAAGGAAGCAGGTCTAAATTACATGCACAACTTAAGACAATGTGGTCTGACTGTTCTTTCAGAAACAGTGAAATGTCTTGATTTCAGAAAATTTTCTCAGTTCGTTTATAAACCATGATTACAATAAGACATGTATGTGTTATAAATAAGACATCTATTATCATGGGGTTTTAAATCATGGAGTTTCAAAGTCAGACACTTAGGTGTCTGAATAATATTTTCAGACACATTTTGTCTGAATTTAAGATGCTTCAATTTCCAGTGATCTTATGAAATTCTAAACATTTTTGCTCATACTGGCGTATAATTTGTCAACATCATCAACTTCGTTTTCACAGCTTGAAATTCGATTTGTTCTCAATATATCTTCATTTCATATCGTCTATCTTGTTATGAAATACTGTTCAATGTTAATTAATTATTAATTCCGTATCATTCAATGAATCATTTGTTAGTTCTGATAAATCTTCATTGGCTAAAATTTGTTGTCGGATCTTTTTTTTAATTATTTTCTTATACACGATCTCCTTACATTTTTATTTATATGGTTTTTATCTATTAAAAACTCTTACATACAATATGTAAGCAAATATATTATAAATTCTGATATTATATAGTAAAAACTATTTAAAACTTACTTTACAATTAGTTGGCGATTAATATTGGATATAAATCCCTAGGTCTCTCAAAATTCCAATCTCTATTTCTTTTTCAAAAAAAAAAAAAAAAAAAAAAAAAAACGCTGTCCGCAAAACTAGCTAAAAGGCAAAGCTGTGAAAATTACCTGGTATGTGAAATATCCCATAGTGCAGTCTAGTGTTAAAAAGCAAAGATATTGAACAATGATTGTTTTTATAACCGAACTTAAACCAACTGAAGGAATAAAACTAATTTGATAATTTATTTTGTTAAAATTGTATGTAAAAAATAAAAGATAATATCTCTATTCTAAAAAAATCAAACTAACGCTGTCGACGCTGCCACCGTAAATAGATTTTTTGTGACTGGAGGCCTTTCTTGGCTAATATTTAGAAAACTATTGCATATAAATATGAAAATTAATAGTTTTATAGAGAAATGTTCGATAAACACGTTGAAGCAGAGAGTTTTTAAATCAAAGGTTTATTTTAAGAGCTATTTAGCGTTTAAATCAGTCAAAATAGTTCCGTTACAAAAGTTTTATAGGAACAAAAACTATGCATAGTAATTTAACCATTTTTTGAAGGGACATACTTGACAAGCTTGCGGTGTGCACTGGGCAATTGTTTTTTTTAATTATTTTTATTTAAATTTTAATTATTTAAATTGAGATTTGTTTTATATTTAGAAAAGGTCATTTTTTTATATGCATATTTGCCAAATTTGGAAATAGCACAAATAATAGTATTTCTTTTCAATTAAAAAATGTATTTACACATGACTATTAAAATCAGAAAGAAAACTTAAAAAAAAATAATAATATCACGTGTTAAAAGCAGGAAATGGGGAAAATTACGTCATAAAATGTATTTACACGTGAATATTAAAAAGAGAAAGAAATACTTACTGCTTCTAATGCGTAATAATTAAATTATTACGCATTAGAAGCAGTAAATGTGAAAAAAATTACGTCATATTTAAAATTCCAAAGTAATAATATTGCCAAATAGTTTCCTTTCAGAAATATATTTTCATGAAATATTTATTTCATATTTCGAAAAGTCTTTTTACCTATTGTTGCCAAATATATATATATATACACTGCTCAAAACAATTAAAGGATATTGGAGTTTTAGGTGGATTTTGTATCTGGGAAACTTTTTAGCTGATTGATACATGGTCGACAGACATAGTAGGTTATATGAGAATAAACTACACATGTTTGGCAGAAAAAAATGAATTTTATTGCACATTTGTGTACAAAAGGAAAAAAACACAATTTGTGCATATGAGAAAAAAAGAATAAGAAAAGGTGTTTTCTTCAAAGAAAATCATTTTCAGTAGGGGGTATGGTTTCCACGGGCGGCCAGCAACGTTGAACACCTTTGAGGCATGGACTCAATGAGGCTATTAATGACGAGTTGGGGTATTCTGCCCCACTCTTCCAGAAGAGCTCTTTCCAGTTCTTGGAGAGTTTGTGGGGGTTGTTGGCGGCCAGAAACTCGTCTTCCTAGAGCGTCCCAAACGTGCTCGATTGGATTCATGTCTGGAGAACACGCTGGCCATTCCATTCGAACGATTCCTTCCTCGAAAAGGAAATCTTCCACCAGGTTTGCACGATGTGGCCTGCAGTTATCGTCCATTAAAATGAAGTTATCTCCGATTGCTGCAGCGTAAGGGACTACAATAGGTCTGAGGATCTCATCCCTATATCGGCGACCAGTCAGAGCTCCATCTCGAATGATGTAGAGGTCAGTGCGCCCGTCAATGGAGATGCCACCATACACCAACACTCCTCCACCGCCAAATCTGACACTTTCGTGCACGGACGCAGGATTATTCCTACTGCCACGGTCCCTCCAGATGAAAATACGCCTATTATTCGGATGCACAGAAAAACGGGCCTCGTCAGAAAACAGAATATTGCTCCATTCATTTCTCCTCCAGTTGACATGCTCGGTTGCCCACTCCCTGCGGTCGCGACGATGCCTTGATGTTAATCTAACACATACCATCGGTCGGCGAGCATACAGACCTACAGCATGGAGCTGGTTTCGGACAGTCTGAGTTGAAATCGTGGTGCCTGTAGCCGAGCGAAGGTGTTGTTGGAGAAGAGTAGCGTTCATGTTTCGGTGTCTCCGAGCAGTTAACGCTAAATACCGATCTTCATTGGGCGTTGTTGCCCGTCTACGACCTTGCCCTGGTCTTCGGCCTGCACATCCACTCTCCAAAAAACGGTTCCAGATCCTGGAAATGACACTTTGTGACACTCCAATGGCTTGCGCTACTTCGGCTTGAGTTTGGCCCCCTTCTAACCTAGCAACAATTCTCCAAGCTTCTGAATCTGTCAAATGACTTCGCTGAGACATCGTACTCATCGAAACAAAGCAATCACTGAATGCCGATCATCCTTGTCTTCATTCTCTTTTATCCAGTTGAAAGTCAAATTTCATTCGCTGCCGCTGAAGCGACGTTTTTGACGTCGAACTCAAAATTTGCATACTCCACAGTTTGAAAACCAGAAAAATTTGCATTTGTGATTCTCTTCTTCTATTTTCTGCAAAAAAAATTTCGTTTATATCTTTATTTTATATAAAACTTCAAATATCCTTTAATTGTTTTGAGCAGTGTATATATATATATATATATAGTATTTTTTTTTCAATAAAAAAAAATATTTTCATGTGGATATTAAAAAGAGAAAGAAAACGGTGCTGAAAATTTCATATTGGAAACGATATCTTTAAAACGTCTTATTTAAAACAATTTTCTTGTAGTGACGTTATAAAATTCCGGGAGGCAGCGCCATTGTTTACTTAGGTATTTTACACAAGCTGATTTTAAAATTTTAAAATGGTCTTATTTAATCAATCGCGAAAAGCTATTTCGACAGCAGTTGATTCTGCCTTAAAATCCCTAAGTCAAAGGGAGATGAATGGAAACCCGATTACAGAAGAACGCCACTGGTCGTGTAATTACAATCCAATCTTCCACGATCTGTTAAAAACAGAGCTAATTAGCGTGCTTTTAGAGTCTGTGATGTCTGAATGAGGTTTGCCGAGCGTAGCTCTCAGGGGTCAGAGCTCCCTAGTAGAGGATATAGAAGTAATAAAATCAATGCATTATTCGAAACGCTGGTTGCAAAACTCTAATAAACAATGCAAATAGAATTAATGTTGAGTTAAGGGGCAGAGCATTAAATAACTACACAGTGGAATATATATCTATAAGCATGTCCTTTAATGACATGGATATACGACAGTTACAACAGACATGAAAATTCTTATTACAGAAGTTTCTCAGATATAACCAACTGATCATATGCTAGGGAGGCACGCCAGTAAAGAGTTCCAATTGGAGAATCCAATTGCAATAGAGGGAGATAGCAAGACATTAAGCAGATATAATAAAAATATTATATAATCTAACAGTTAACTATCAAATTTTATTTCTTAATAAGTGTAGTAAAACATATCGAAACAGAATCTTGCTTTATTGTCTGGGCGAAAAGGATGAAATACAATTAGAATAGACAATGTACTTTCCAAAACAAAAATCTGTCTAAAACGTAATATTTTTCAAAACCCTTGCCGTTTCGTCCTAACAGGTTTAATTGTATTTTGATCGTAAAAGTGGCAACAAAATATTTCTTCAATTAATTTTAAATATAATTTGATTTTTGTTTTGTATCAACTAAACAATATTGTTTCTTGTAGTAACAGATTAGAAAATAAAACTCATCTATCACCAGTTCTGTTTTCGTTCGAAGTAAAAGAAACAAATGCAGAAACTTCTTACAAAGCCAATGGTTAAACTGAAATCTTTATTCGACATGTGTTCACGTACGTTTCTAGTTTTAAAATGACGGATAATGATTGATTGTATGACCTCGTTCTACTTTGAAAAGAAACTATATTCAACGTCGTGAAAATCTATAATAAAAAGTAAATAATTTTGTGTGTGTGTCATGTGCTGAGTTCTGAAAAGACCACTGCAAAATTTGGTATAGGAAGATACCTTTCTATCTGTTGTAATGCGTCTCGAAACCCGATTTTGGATTTTTTTATTAGGTTTTTTTTAAAATTTAATTTTTTATGAAATTTTTAGCTTTTTTTTTACGTTTAAGGCGATTTTTCTACATTAATAAAAATAAACCAGTTTCAATCTTTTACCTCAGAATAGCAAAGTTTGTCCGCTTTTCAATACAGTTTATTCGGCATTCGTACAGCAATTTTTGAATTTTTTGCGATTTTTAGGCGGTTTTTAGAATTTTTTTTGCTTTTGCGAGGATTTTTTGACATGGGTAAAAAGAATTAATTCAGATTCAAACTTTTAGCCTTATATAATTTTGTCCTCTACGAGTTTTGAATTTTAGCGATTTGCAATGCGATTTTCAATGCGATTTTTAGCGTTTTTTCTAGTTTTGTGGCGATATTGTGACATTCGAAAAAGGAATTTGATTCCAAACTTTTTGCCTAATATAGTAAATGTGATTTTAACATTTTTCACGTTTCGAGGCGATTTTACTACATGAATAAAAATAATCCTGTTTCAATCTTTTATCCGAGTGTACTAAATTGTTATACAGCGATTTTCGAATTATTCACGATTTTTTTAATGCGATTTTTAAATTTTTTTCGCGTGGCGATTTGTTGACATTGGTAAAAATAATTCGGTTTCAAACTTTTAGCCTAATAAAGTAAATTTTGTCCTCTACGATTTTTGAAATTTAGCGTTTTTTAATGCGGTTTTTACCGTTTTTTTTAAAAGTTTTACGGCGATGTTTTGGCATTCGAAAAAAGAATTTGATTTCAAACTTTTAGCCTAATATAATAAATTTTGTCTTTCGGGATTTTTGAATTTTAGCTATTTCTAATGCGATTTTTAGCGTTTTTTCACTTTTCGAAGCGATTTTACAACATTAATAAAAAGAATCCTGTTTCAATCTTCTATCCGAATATACTAAATTGTTTCCTCTTTTCTATAAAGTTTATTCGGAATTTATACAGCAATTTTTGAAATGTTCACGAATTTTTTGAATGCGATTTTTATATTTTTGTTCGCGCGGCAATTTTTTGACATTGGTAAATAGTATACTGTTTCAAACTTTTGAATTTTAGCGATTTTTAATGCGATTTTCAATAGAATTTTTAGCGTTTTCGTTAGTTTCGTGGCGATTTTTTGACAATCAAAAAAGGAATTTGGTTTCAAATTTTTAGCCTAATATAGTAAATTTGGTCTTCTACAATTTTTAAATTTTAGCGAATTCACTGCAATTTTTTTTTTGGGGGGGGGGGTCGCAACAATATTTCGACAGACGGAAAAGAAATTTGGTTTAAAACTTTTAGTCTAATGTAGTAAATTTTGTTCTCTGGAATTTTAGAATTTCAATGATTTTTAATGCGAATTTTCGCGTTTTTTAGAATACTGCGGGGAGATTTTGACATTCAGAAAAGGAATTCAGTTTCAAATTTTTTGCCTAATGTAGTAAATTTTATTTCTCAGCGATTTTTATTTTTTAGCGATTTTTAATGTGATTTTTATTATTTTTGGTAGAACCACGGCAATTTTATGACATCCTGGAAAGATATTTAGTTTCAAATTTCTAGCCTAACATGAATTTTGTCCTCTGTGATTTTTGAATTTTTAGAGATTTTTATTGCGATTTTTAGCGATTGCTTGGGTTTTGCGGTAATTTTTTGATATTTGTAAAAGGAATTCGTTAGCCTAATATAATAAAATTGGTACTCCGCAATTTTTTTAATTTTAGCACTTTTTAATGAAATTTTTAACATTTTTGGGATTTTGCTGCAATTTTTTGAGATTCGAAAAATTAATTTGATTTAAATTTTTTTATTCTAATATAGTAAGTTTTGTCCTCCGTGATTTTTGAACGTTAAGCTATTTTTAATGCGATTTTTCGGGTTCCGCGGTGATTTTTTGACATTCGGAAATTGAATTCGATTTCAAACTTTTAGCCTAATATAAGAAATTTTGTCCTCCTCAATTATTAATTTTTTAACACTTTTTAATACTACTTTTAATGCGGTTTATAGCTTTTTTTGCGTTCTGAGGCGATTTTCTGACGTACAGAAAATGAATTTGTTTTCACATTTTAGCGTAATAAAGAAATTTTATCCTGCACATTTTTTGAATTTTTTTTTTTTTGCCATTTTTAATGTGATTTTCAAATACGATCGTTAGCGTTATTCGCGTTTCTCGGAGTATTTTTCGAGATTCGTATAAGGAATTCGGTTTCAAACATTTAGCCAATTCTAAGAAATTGTACCATTTATTGGCGGTTCGCATTCGCGGCAATTTTTGACATTCGTTTCAACATTTTACCTAGCATTTCTAACATTTTACCTAGTATACTTCGTTCTGTCATCTGCAAGTTTCAATGCGATTATTAGCATTTTTACGAGTTTTACAGCGGTTTTTTGATATTCGTGAACGAATTCTAGTTAGTCCACTATAGTAAACGTTGCGATTTTTTAATTTTTAGCATTTTTTGTATGCGATTTTTTTTCGGGGTTTTGCAATTCGAGGCGAGTTTTCTACATTATTAAAATGGATCCTATTTTAATGTTTCATCCCAATATAGTAAATTCTGTCCTTTTTTCAATAAAGTTTATTCGAAATTCGTACAGCAAACTTGAATTTTTCGAAATTTGTTTATGCAATTTTTAGAATTTCTTAGCGTTTTTGAGAGTTCTTTTGACATTCGCATAAGAAATCCTCTTTTAATCGTTTAGCTTACAATGGCAAATTTTATTTTCCGGGAGTTTTGATGTTTCAGCACTTTTCGCGATTCACTGCGATTTTTCTACATTACTAAAAATAATCCGGTTTCAATTGTCAAGCCCAATATAGTAATTTTTTTTTATCTATGATCGTTCATAATGTCATTTTTGACATAATAATTATTTGCACTACCCATTTACACAGACATTATTTTATTTTCAAACACATCAAAGAGTAGTGTAGACGTCTAAAAGCCTTTAAAATTACACAAAACTAGTTTGCTAAAAATTGTAAAAATACTTTCACCTAACGTTCTCAGGCATCCTCAGTTACTGATGTTATGTTTTCTGCTTCGTCAGTCAATCCGTTGAAAACCTTCATTTTGCTTTTTTCTAGTAACATATGGCATCATCTATTATCGATTTTTGCGTGGATCATATCATTTCATGTTCCTGAGTTTGATGTAAATATTTCTATGGCTTCTCTCTGTAATGCATAGTTTAAATTATTATAATTGGCTACTTTTTCAACATTATTGAAGTCTATTGCAATTGGAAATTTGTTGTTTAATCTAGCTATTGCAGTGTTTGATTTATTTACGTTTATATCTCTTATGTGTTCTTTCATTCTATTTTCAATTTTCTTTTTTGTCGTACCTATATATGAAATAGCTTTTACTTCGTTATCATTGAAATTAATCTTGTATATATCTGATGTCTGTTTGTAGTTAAATTTCTTTGCGTCTGATCTGATTAATTTGAAAATAGATGGATCTGGGGTGATGGGAGTACTTATTCCAAGTTTTTTTTAATTCTCTTTTTAATTTTAGGGTAATGCCTTTTATAAACAGAATTGAATTTGCAAATTTTATTTCTTTTTGAGCTGGTTGTAACCTTTCGTATCTTGACGTCACTTTTCCGATTAACTTCTGTATTGTTTTTGTGGCGTATCCTGCATCCTTAGCTATTGCTTTAAGTTTGTTTATTTCAGTGCGTAAGAGATCTTCTGTTGAACATATTTTAAGGGCCCTATGAATGTATTTATTGCAGCTATCTTGTATGGGAAGGCGGCTCTTTAGTATTTTGAGATTATGTGAACATTTGCATTTGGTTTTTTGAATACCGTTTAGTTTAGTACCGAATAGTTTATTTTCTGATCGAATGAGTTGTATATCCAGGAAATCTAGTGTGCTTTTTTCTGTTTCTGATGCAAATTGTATATTTTGATCGTCTGAATTAAGTTTTTCCAGTAAATGGGAGGAGGTCTGCACTTTTCTTAGTTATTACAAATATATCGTCCACGTATCTTACCCATATTTTGAATAGATCTTTTAAATCAATTATAATAGTCTTCTCAAAGTGCTCGCATTTTCCATTCAGCTGCTGTGTTTGATATTGATGTCCCATCGGTACACCTTTTATTTGTTTATATATTTGGTTATTGAATTTAAAATAATTTTCCCTTAGCACCAAATTCGTTGCACTTTGTAATGTATTTCTGATATCATAGTCTGTATTTTCTGTGTATATTTCCGTATTTATAATATTGCCATAGATACAGAAGAAATAGCTCATATCAAAAATGCGAAAATAGACACAGAATATACAGATTTAATGGAATTAAAAAAAAAATACAATTTAATGCTATTTTCAGCAAACCGTATCATTAAATAAAAAAGGAAATTTTTCAAACAAGATTGTAATATACAGACTAAAACCACACATTTATGGAAAAAATTAGGTAAAAATCAAAAATTATTTTATTACGTTATAAATATTTATTTTGAATTTAATATAACGTAAATTGTCATGGAAAGCAGGAAATTAAAAACGAATAAAATCGACTTTAACTTCACGTGTTTCTTAATTGATTGCTTATCGTGCACAGAACATTCATGAAAAAAGTTTAGGCACTGATTTTTTTTATTTGCCTATTCAATGTCGATTGACTTTAGCAAGACTGAATTAGCATAAGAGAGCATTTTTTATGACAATCCTTTGACGCTATCCGCAATCCCTTAAACGTCCTTGGTACCAGTACAGATCATGTTGTAGGCAAAGTAAGTGATAAAATGTTTATCTTCTCTGTAAAAAAAAAAAAAATAATAATAATAATAATAAAAGCTAGATAATGGTAGAGATAATGGTAGAATAATGGTTATTTTTAAAGCTTAAAATAGTACATAAAGATATATTCAAATTATAGAGATTAGAAAGTTTTTACGAAAATTAGATGTTAGATCTTAGAAAATCACCCCCTCCCCCCTCCAAAAAAAAAATAAATAAAAAAATAAAAACTAACACGAAAAGCAGAATATACTATTTTTAGATCCTCATGAAAATTTCATGAAACGATCCCAGAATGAGCGTTTTCCAACTAAAAAATTTCATCAACAACCAACAAACAAGTGGGTAAGTGTGTCGAAGATAGCACAAAGGGTTTCGTTTAATATTCCTTTCAAAACACTTTATTCTTTAATTAAAAAATGCAGATCATTAATTTATATTATCCTTACCATTTATCGATAAGAACATAGATGGCAGCGCCATTAAATTTAAGACAAAAATTATAACAAGTGGAAGCCATTTTTAAATCAAATTGAAAATATTCAAGAGCTACTTTTCAGACTATTGTAACATTATACGAAAATACATATCTGAAAAGCATATTTAATTACACGATTTAATTTTAGATTTAAAAAAATACCCTTAAAAAAACAAAAAAAGGGGGGAAGTTCTTTAAATTAAATTTATCGGACAGTAGAATGTAAAAATCGAAAATTTCAACTTCCGTCTTCCAGAATAGCACCCGGAACCTTTGGGAAGAAAAATGCTCTACCGTTGAACCCTCTGACCGTCGCGAAAAACACTGAAATTAAGATTTTGTTTTAAGATCTAAAAAAGTCACAGAAATTGTCATTAAATTAATTGATTTAATTAAAAAAACGTAAAACTTTTTCAAAATTTTATGATTTGTCGTGTGACAGCAAGTATTCAGCTATAAGTATGCAAAATTTCAAGTCTCTAACTTATACAGTTTCAGAGTTTGAACTCTGTGACGGACAGATAGACAGACAGGTTCGAGTTCGGTCGGGCAGGAATGCCTACCATGAGGTTTTAGCCTATACGAGTCCCGCCCAGTGATAGATAGACATACAGACAGAGGAGTAAGACGAATACGATTTCGTCAGATGAACGAAACCCTAAAAAGAACAATCGCAGTGTAAGCGAGTTAACTCCCCGAACTACATGATCTTTTCCTTTTGCTCAAGAATTTAATGTCTAAGTTTCTTTCCAAATAAAGTCTGTTTTTCCGATTAGTTCCGGTAACTAGATGATTTCTTTTTGAAACACATCTGTTTAACTCCATTACTTTGAATTCTCGTCTCATTGCACGAGTGGATATAGTTTCCCTCCTCTATTGATTGGGTTGATTTTTGTAAGATTAGATTTAACTAATCACTTTGAAGTTTTTCTGTCACTATTGTTTAGGATAGTTTTTTTAGGACACCTTTTCCGCGATGTTGGTTCATTAAAACCGCTTTTCAAGATCTAGTAATGAGCTGATCAACACACAAACCAATGTTGGTAATTTTCAGAAATTTCCCTGTCGAATTTCTCCTTTGAAGCATGACAATAGTTTGATCCTTCTTGTGGATCAAACACTTCTTGTGGATCTTCTTGTGGATCAATAGATATCCTATGACATTTTCAGTCATGCTTGCTTTAAAACGATCAATTACAGTTTGCTTTTGCAGTATTTAAATTAAGTAATGGGTGCTGACATCTAATCTTTATACGCTATCTTTCATTTCCCCTTTTTAGAATTTGCATGTTCGTGATTTTTTTCCCAGACAGTGTACTTTTAAAACATATTTGTATGACATTTGAAATAAATACCGAAGAGGATCTTCTCTTACCTCCAAAAACTTGTAAAATCATCAAAACTGTGATCTTATGAAATTGTGGGGGGAAAAGGCGATTCCCTTCATTATTTTTTATCTGCATCATGTTTATTACAGATTTGAAGTTAATACTATTAAAATATGTAAAAAAATGAATTCACATACACACTAAAGATCTTTTGATTTTCTGTAAAATTATTGTTTTAAACCAAAAATTTGCAATTACATTAAAAATACTGCGTACATGTCATTGATGTAGAAGAAATCATATCATAGAGAACTAGACCGAAAATGATAAACGAGATAGATAAGGAATAAATCGAGTTTGAAATGATAAATTAGTATGAAATGACAGAATATTATTTAATTTATTTCTTAGGGAAAATAAATAATTCATGAAAATATACGTAT